>WNWK01018466.1:0-39899 GCA_009830355.1 Cherax destructor
AGTGTAGATTTCTATGCACAGTGGTACCCGGTTTCGTACTGCTCCAAACTCAAACAATTATGTAAGTGTATTTTTGTAAGTGCTTTTGTAAGTGTATTTTTGGGGGTCTAAAGGGACTGATGTACTGTAATTTACATTATTCCTTATGGGAACAAATTTGTTCAGTAACGGCACTTGAACAGCATTCTGGAACGAATTAATGACAAAATCGGGGTCCACTGTATGTAGTAGGCACAAGAATAAGTGTGAATGTTCTTTACTGTGAGTAGTTTTAGACTTGAATATTGGTGGAGTATGCTGTCTAGAGTGGTATTTTTATTCTGACTGCAGCCTTTTGCTGGGTTATGAGCAGTCTAAGGTGATTTAATGTTGTTGATCCCCATGCACAAATTCCATAGGTGAGATAAGGGTAGATGAGTGAATGATACAGTGCAAGGAGAACTGATTGAGGCACATAGTATGCCTACTGTCTTTGAGATTTTCTTGGAAATTTGTTGTATGTGTGTTTGGAATTTGAGGCTACTGTCAAGGTGGATTCCTAGGAATTTTCCATCTGTGTGTCTTGTGATAGGTGATCCATTGAGCATTATGTTAAGTGGAACATTTGTAGCTCTGTTTCCAAACTGAATGAAATAGGTTTTGTCAGTATTGAGAGTAAGCTTATTAGTCGTCATCCAGGTAGATATTTTTTGTAATTCAGCATTAACGGTGTTGGCCAGTATGACTGGGTTTGTGAGAGAGAAGACGTATGTAGTGTCATCTGCAAATAATACGGGTTTAAGTAGGGTTGATGCATTCGGTAGGTCATTGATGTAAATGAGGAAGAGGAGTGGTCCTAGGACACTTCCTTTTTCTTAGCGCCACTCTGCCACACACACTCCATTTTCATATTTTGCAATGATGTCTTTCTTGAATTCTATCGTGTTTCTCACCTTCTTTACCAAAGGGCTGGCACTAGGAGCATTATTTGGGCCCATGGTGGCTTATTTAGCTATTTAGCAGTTGCAAGCACTAAAAAGAATGGAATATTACGAAATGTATCATATGAACGTGTGGGATTGTGCTCACTCACTGATATAAACAATGGCACAATGACTGTGAATGGTGTGTGGGGCTGCTCAGGCCGCTCCTACGAGTTCGGGAGAACGACTATTAGCGAGTCAAATGACGATCCGCTAGGCAATATTTTGACGAAAAAACATTATGATTAGCGAAATTAAGAAATCCGATGCTTACGATATTCGGTGGTCCACTGTAAAAATAATAATATAATATAATAATAATATGTATAATATAATAATACGTATAATAATACATACTATAATAATAATAATTACACAGTGGACCTCCGGTTTTCGGCTGGTTCGGAAATCAAGCAATTCGGATTTCGAGCTCTTTCGGCGAAATTTCCTCCCGGATTTCGAGCATCTGCTCGAAAATCGTTGGTAGCAGACGTGTGAACCTGGGCCGCTCATATGTTTATGACTCACTCTTGGGCACATTAAATGTCTTATTTTATGTTAATATAGACATTTTCGTTAATCCATCTATGATATTTTCTTCAAAATTATATAAGAAACACATTACATAGCATATAAACATGCCTTTGTTACTCGTTCACTAAGAGTGTCCCTCTAGTTTTAATGCCATAGTTATAATACTAATACGTAATAATAATCACCCTTGGACACATTAAATGTCTTATTATAGGTTAATATAGACATTTTCATTAATCTATCTATGATATTTTCTTCAAAATTATATAAGAAACATGTTACTTACATAGCATATAAACATGCAATGTTTATATGCTATCGAGTGGTGAGTTGGGTGGAGGGAAAACATTATGTTTTCTCAGGTCCAGCGTCCAGCGTTAGAGAAAACTGTATGAATCTGCTGTCTGGCCCAGTCACCGCCCTTAACGCTTTTATTTACAATTCTCGGCATGAATTATTCATTACTTCTCCCTTTGTTTATGATGGCATCTGAAGGTAGTTGTTAGAAAGAATTAAACTCAGTGAACATGGTATGTCGGTGGTAATAATATGGCTGTGGTCCGCGGTAGGTATAGCCTAGGCGGACTACATACGTGTACCTACATCGTGTACCTACATCTACTGGCTACCTACACTGACTTCCTACAAATAAATACTACTCACCTCTTGCCCTACATTAAGACTACAAATATTTTAAGGTAAGTAACGAATGTACTAACCACTGAAGAGCTGCAACACTATAGTTATTTTCTATAAAATTTATTTTTTAATATTTTGGGCATCTAAACGGATTAATCGGATTTATATTATTTCTTATTGGAAATATTACTTTGGTTTCGGCCATTTCAGATTTCGGGCAACCTTCTGGAACAGGGTTAATTACAAAAACCAGGGTCTACTGTAATAATAATACATACTATAATAACAAGTGAGCTTCGAAAGGCCGTCACTAGATGGCAGTGAATACCACAACAATGCGGGAGCGGAATGGCCGCCTCCGACATATTCATTCTAGAGTATATATCAGGTTTCTATGTTATTTATATTGTTTATTATGTCATATTAGATCAATTGTGATAGATAAATAAGCTGTAGAGTTGATAGTAGCATCATATTGAAGTCTTTTGTCCTTCTCCAAACAATAAACTCTCCTCCGCTGCCGCCACCACTACGTAGTCACATACATAATGACATATTTGATTCACTCTAGAGTACAGTGGTACCTCGAGTTACGATGGTCCCCAAAATCGCCCTTTTATGTAAGTTTATTTTTTTAAATGCTTTTGTAAGTACAGTGGTACCTCGAGTTACGATATTTTTTCGTTCGAGAATGCTGTTCAAGTGCCATTACCAAACGAATTTATCCCCATAAGGAATAATGTAAAATAGACTAGTCCTTTTACACCCCCAAAATATACTTACAAAAGCATTTAAAAATAAACTTACATAAAAGGGCGATTTTGGGGACCATCGTAACTCGAGGTACCACTGTATATTTTTGGGGGTGTAAAAGGACTAGTCTATTTTACATTATTCCTTATGGGGAAATTGGTAATGGCACTTGAACAGCATTTGAACAAAAATATCGTAACGAGGTACCACTGTATATATCAGTTTCTATGTACAGGAACCGAGCTTCGAAAAACTTCACTCCTGAAGCTGCTCAAGGATTACCAACGAATTTACCTGGAAAAATTCAAGTGGTTAGTCTATTTCAGACCCCAAAATAACTTCACAAGACTTACAAAATTATACTACATAATTCACATTCCGGTATCTAACAGGTCCACTGTATATTGTTTATTATGTCATATTAGATGAATTGGATAGATAAATAAGCCATAGAGTTGGGAAATATTTCGGTTTCGCATTTCGCGCTTCGTCAGACTCTCTGCAACGGATTAATCACGAAAATCGAGGGTCCACTGTACTCCACTCTGGAAAACTTGAAGAAATTAAAACTGTTTCGGAGCATAAAAATTCCAACCACACAAAAGATAAAACACTAATGTAAAGGACCTGGGAGTGATAATGTCAATGAATCTCACTTTCAGAGATCACAACAGTATAGTATCTACCACATCTGTTAGGAAAATGATAAGATGGATAATGAGAACCTTCAAAACTAGGGATGCTAAGCCCATGGAAAGAATTATCGACGAAACCGAGGGTCCACTGTATTCGTTTACCAATGCCTCAGACAGGCTCTCTGACCAATATTTATACCTAAATAATGTACAATAGAGCTGATTTCCTCTATTCTATTTATTTCAGTATACAGAACACTACTGGAGTTTACCTGGAGAGAATTCCAGGGGTCAACGCCCTTCGGCCCGGTCTGTGACTAGGCCTCATGTTGGACCAGAGCCTGATCAACCAGGCTGTTACTGCTGCTGCATGCAGTCCAACGTACGAATCCACAGCCTGGCTGGTCAGGTACCGACTTTAGGTGCCTGTCCAGTGCCTGCTTGAAGACAGCCAGGGTTTGTTGGTAATCCCCTATGTATGCTGGGAGGCAGTTGAACAATCTTGGGCCCCTGACACTTATTGTGTTGTCCCTCAACGTGCTAGTGGCACCCCTGCTTTTCATTGGGGGGATGTTACATCGCCTGCCGAGTCTTTTGCTTTCGTAGTGAGTGACTCTCGTGTGCAAGTTTGGTACTAATCCCTCAAGAATTTTCCACGTGTATATAACAATGTATCTCTCCGTCTGCGTTCTAGGGAGTACAGGTTTAGAAACTTCAAGCGTTCCCAGTAATTGAGGTGGTTTATCGCAGTTATGAGTGCCGTGAAGGTTCTCTGCACATTTTCAAGGTCAGCAATTTCACCTGCCTTGAAAGGTGCAGTAAGTGTGCAGCAATATTCCAGCCTAGATAGAACAAGCGATTTGTAAATTGTCAACATGGGCTTTGCATCCCTGGTTTTGAAGGTTCTCATTATCCATCCTGCCATTTTTCTAGCAGATGCGATTGCTACGGTGTTATGGTCCTTGAAGGTGAGATCCTCTGACATGATCACTCCCAGGTCTTTGACATTAGTTTTTCGCTCTATTGTGTGGTTGGAATTAGTTTTGTACTCTGATGAAATTTTAATTTCTACGTTTTCCGTATCTGAGTAATTGAAATTTCTCATCATTGAACTTCATATTGTTTTCTGCAGCCCATTTAAAGATTTGGTTTATGTCTGCTTGAGTCTTGCAGTGTCTTCAACGGTGGACACTGTCATACAGATTCGGGTGTCATCTGCAAAGGAAGACACGGCACTGTGGCTTATATCCCTGTCTATGTCCGATATGAGGATGAGGAACAGGATGGGAGCGAGTACTGTGCCTTGTGGAACAGAGCTTTTCACATTAGCTGCCTCAGACTTTACTCTGTTGACTACTACTCCTTGTGTTCTACTTGTTAGGAAATTATAGATCCATGTACCAACTTTTCCTGTTATTCCTTTATCATGCATTTTGTGTGCTATCACACCATGGTCACACTTGTCAAAGGCTTTTGCAAAGTCTGTGTATATAACATCTGCATTCTGTTTGTCCTCTAGAGCATCCAGGACCTTGTCATAGTGGTCCAGTAGTTGGGACAGACAAGAGCAACCTGCTCTAAACCCATGCTGCCCTGGGTTGTGTAATTGATGGTTATCTACATAAGTGGCGATCTTGCTTCATAGAACCCTTTCAAAGATTTTTATGATATGGGACGTTAGCGCTATTGGTCTGTAGTTCTTTGCCATTGCTTTACTGCCGCCTTTGTGGAGTGGGGCTATGTCTGTTGTTTTTAGTAACTGCGGGATGACCCCAGTGTCCATGCTCCCTCCATAGGATGTTAAAAGCATGTGATAGGGGCTTCTTGCAGTTCTTGATGAACACTGAGTTCCATGAGTCGGGGCCTGGAGCGGAGTGCATGGGCATGTCATTTATCGCCTTTTCATTTAAAAATATACCAGAAATGTTATAAATGGTGCAAAGATGGCATTAAAACAATATCAAAGATGGTTGACACAAACCCACTACCATTATAGTATGCTCCTCACTTAACGATGAATTTGTTTAACGACGTGGTCTTAGGAACGGAACTCTGTTGTTAAGTGAGGAGAGGCTGTACTTGAAAATCCTAGAGGGACTAGTCCCAAATCTGCAAAAAAAGGACTTGTCAGGAGATCCATATCCCCTATGAAAAGCAGGGGTGCAATGAGCACGCTAAGAGACAATACAGTAAGTGTCAGGAGTCCAAAACTGTTCAACTGACTCCCAGCATACATAAGGGGATTACCAATAGACCCTGACTGTCTTCAAGAAGGCGTTGGACAGGCACCTAAAATCAGTACTTGACCTGCCAGGCTGTGGTTTGTACGTTAGTTTCGTGTGGCCAGCAGTAACAGCCTGGTTGATCAGGCCCTGATCCACCACGAGGCCTGGTCATGGACTGGGCTGGGGGCATTAACCCCGAAACTCCTTCCAGATAATATAATCAGGGCCAGATTTAGATATGGTGAGACCATATTAACCCTTTCAGGGTCCGTGCCGTAGTTCTACGGCTTTGAGTTCTGGGCCCAAACTGTTGTTCTACGTCATGAGCTCAGCTCACTCAGATAAGCTTTGAGCGGTAAATTTGGGCCTAGATATGAGAGAATACATCTATGTGGTAAGTGTGCACCACTAAAACAAATCCTGCAGTACACAGTGCATAATGAGAGAAAAAAAACTAAAACAGTAATTTTCAATTAAAACAGCGACTTTGCAGTGTTGTTTCATATACGTTTTATAGTTGTATTTGTGATTTCTTGGTCTCATTTGATAGAATGGAAGATATATTACAGATATGGAGATGATTTTGATTGGTTTTAGTACTGGAAATGGCTTGAAACTGAGCTCAAAGTAGCGGAAATGTTCAATTTTTGCCAATGTTCAAGAGTAAACAAATGACCTCGCACATCTAATACACGCCAGCTGGTGGGTCTAATATACATTCATAAATGTGGTGATATTATTTGTACAATTATTACAATATTGCATAACAGTAAATCTTCCATTTTTCGGTTTGAATAAAAATTCATTATGTGAATAAAAAATCAAAATGGAATTTATTTGCAAAGACTGAAAACATAACTAATGAACAGAGGAAATGTTAGTTTAGTGCCAGATATGCCTGCATTGTTTATTCTGCACCCTATTTTGAAATTGGAATATTTTGAACTTTGAGTTAAATTTGTTAAATTACCAATTTCCAATCACTTTATTTTGTTGTTGAAACAGTTAACTGGGCGATTTCTTGTGCTCAATCGATAGAATAGAAGTAATACTAGTGAAATAGCTAAGAATTTGGTCGACTGGAATAATGTAATTGGCCTAAAATCGGCAAAATCGCCGATGCGTAAATATCGCTGACACATCAAAATTCGCGAGAGCATAATTTCGTGAATTTTCAATCAAATTTCGTACTTTTTGTTTTATTACCTTCAGAAAAGGATTCTCTACCATTTCATAAGAAAAAATAAGAATTTTTTTTTTTTAAATTCTTGGACACTGGTGCACCTTCCAAAAATGGCCTTGGACCCTGAAAGTGTTAAGCAAGGTGTTAACAAAGAATAAGACTGTAACAACTGATCTTGGCAAGAATGATGGGAAGATACATTAACCCATGCAGGGAGGGTGGGGTTACTCCATTATGTACTACTTTAAAATGTAACTTTAAAATTAAAATTACAATTAAAATTTCTTATGAGACATACAGGAGTTACAGTAAATACAGGTAATTTAGAGTCCACATGAATATTTACAAAAATAATGTCACAGTTGCAAGACCATAGAAGAAAGCCACTTACATAGTAATGTCATTTGTGAGAAACTAATGCATGAAGGTTATTTAAATACTGGGAACAGGAAGGCATAGAAGAAAGCCACTTATGTAATGCATTTTAGGAAACTAATCATAAGGTTTATGTAAATTACTGGGAACAGTTGAAATCCCTTGATTTGTACTCCCTGGAACGCAGGCGAGAAAGATACATGATAATACACATTTGGAAAATCCTCGAGGGACTAGTCCCAAATTTGCACACGAAAATCACTCCCTACAAAAGCAAAAGGCAGAAGATGCAACATGCCCCTATGAAAAGCAGGGGTGCAATGAGCACGCTAAGAGACAACACAATAAGTGTCAGGAGTCCAAGGCTGTTCAACTGCCTCCCAGCATACATAAGGGGGATTACAAATAGACCCCTGGCTGTCTTCAAGAAGGCGCTGGACAGGTACCTAAATTCAGTACCTGACCACCCGAGCTGTGGTTCGTACGTCAGCTTGCGTGTGGCCAAGAGTACCAGCATGGTTGATGAGGATCTGATCCACCACAAGGCCTGGTCACATACCGGGCCACAGGAGCATTGATCCCCAAAACCCTCTCCAGGTATACTAATAAATCTAGACCTAGCACAATATGCAAGACATTAAGTATTATTATTACAGCTTGTGTAAATCATTACAATCACAAATATGAGACAGTTTGTGAATGACAAATTGGTCAAGTGAAAATAAATTACCCAGTATGTAGAATTTACATCTGTTCCATGATCTGCATGTTATGGACTGATTGAATTGAGGTGGTGAAATCAAAGCTTCAGAGCTTTTGTTGAAAAGCATCTCATCTCCTTAATGTAATCTAGACAGCAATGTGCTTTCAAACAATACCTTTCTTCATCTAATCATGTCCCTGTTCTTCTTCCAGCCTCCCATCAACTTTATAATACAGCCTCTCTCACTTACGCCGACAACTCAAAGTTACGACGGGCTCTCCAACAAGTAAAAAAAAAAAAAAAAAAATATTGTATGCCATATGAGAACTTGGGTCACTCATCTCAATCTCCTTCTTACAGCCACTCAGTAACACTAGCTTTTAAAGTCTCCAAGACTACATATTTGTACAAATTTGAATTTGATTGTGTACCCCATAGTACAAGATAGAAGTGCAGCAGCATTTGTATAGGTTTCACAGCTGACATTTAAAGCACTCCAGAGCGATTGTTATTATTACAAGAAATAAATCTTTATCTTTATTAATTATTATTATTATTATCATCACCATCAACATACCTTGTTCACTGAGTTTAATCATTTTTTAATTAAGCTGCCATGAGAGAGAGACAATGTAAACACACACGAACACACCAGCTGATCCCTTGACTGTGTACGTACTTCTTTTGTACTTCTTCCATTTTCCTCTTCCAAGTATGTAATACTATGGGGTGCACAATAGACGTGCAGCAGCACTTGGAAGAGATAGTTATTCCAATGCTCTTATATGGGTGTGAAGCATTTGTGGTGAATGTTGCAACAAGAAGTAGGCTGGAGGCAGTGGAGATGTCATGTCTGAGAGCAATGTGTGGTGGGAATATAATGCAGAGAATCCGTAGTTTGGATATTAGGAGGTGTGGGATTAAAAACACGAGGAAAATGGAAGAAGTACAAAAGATGTACACAGTCAAGGGATCAGCTGCTGTGTTCGTCTGTGTGTTGACATTTTGTGTTCGTCTGTAAATTTTAAATTATTATAAATTATAATAATAATAATAATAATAATAATAATAAATGCTATTTTTGCATTTTTTTTTGTGGTAAGAGTGATCTAGGCATGTTTCCCCTGATGTAAACAATGTATCCATCTTATGATCTTATCCCAGAGTGGCGGCCTTCGCCCTTACCCACTCACATAATATGGCATATATTATTCATTTCAGCGTCTTTATTACAGTTCTAGGGTATTTATCGTGTTTCTGATATAAGTTTGGAATAAATGTAATAGATAGATAACCTTTATTACTAATACAGTGGACCCTCGCTATTCGAACACTCCAAACTCGCCCTTGTTATGTAAGTTCATTATTGTAAGTGCTTTTATAAGTGTATTTTTGGAGGTCTGAAACGGACTAATCTAATTTACATCATTCCTTATGGGAATAAATTAGTTTGGTAACAGCACTTGAACAGCATTCTGGAATGAAGAATGTTCGAAAGTCAGGGGTCCACTGTATTAGCGTAATTACACAACATTTTATTAGTGCCACGGCTAACATCCAACACCCATGACGACCCGCCAGATACTGAATGCTACTACTCGCCTCTCCCTCTCTCATTTAGCTCCTCCCACATCGTAATGATGTTAGATGGTGAATTTAATGTATTTTTCTGTAAGCTTAACTCGTATGTGTATTTTACTTTTTTATTGTTTCCTGTAATACATATACAGTGGACCCCCGGTTAACGGCCATAATTCGTTCCAGAATGCTGTTTAAGTGCCGTTACCGAACGAATTTATTAACATAAGGAATAATGTAAATTAGATTAGTCCTTTTGGACCCCCAAACGTACACTTACAAAAGCACTTACAAAAATACACTTACATAATTGTTAGTGTTTGGAGCAGGCCGTTAACCGGGGGTCCACTGTATAAGAGTTATGCAAATTAGAATAAAGTTATCAAGTTGGAGTTTCATTTTTATTTTTTTCTAATATGTATACTACGTATTTAATTGAGCATTTGGCATCATTACAAAGTGGGCAGAGCTACAGCAGAGGGAGAAGCAGCAGTGTGTCAGTAACTTATGACACTTCATCCCATTATAAAATATTGTATAATTATACTATTACTATCAGTAAATATTACCTACCTATCATATTTATTCCAGAATAATATTAGGTATAACATAAATAACGTAGAAGCATGATAAAAACTGACATTATATAGAGAGGTATTGAAGGGTGGAGGGCGGAGAAGGATTAAAAAAAAAAAAAGTGACTGAGAAAACGTTACATGCCTGAAAGGTAACTATAGAAGATCACTCTTATCCTATGCAAAGACTGAAAAAAGTGCGATTTAAAAAAAAAAAAAAGTAATCAGCTATGCAGGCGTTTCCTTGAATATTTTGTTAAGTAAGTCATTGACCTATTTCATGTTGTATTACCATTAATAATACACAGATTGAAAGGAATTTCCTAGCAAACATAAAACTGAATGTTTTAATTTTGGGTGGTGACACTTTTGAAGTGTCAGTAAGGGGTGATTCCTTGATTAGCGACGAAATCATTTACCGATGGGCTCTTAGGCCCTATCTCCGTCGTTAAGTGAGGAGAGGCTGTATTATAGTATTACTGATTAAGAGTAGTATAGGTATGACACCAATTTACTGGCAACAAATCATCTGGTACCTCTTTTATTCCGGACAAAATTACAGTGGACCCCCGAGTTTCGTAAAAACTTCACTCCTGAAGTCTGCTCAAGTGCCATTACCGAACGAATTTACTCCCTTAAGGAAAAATTTCACGTAGGTTAGTCTATTTCAGACCCCCAAAAATACACTTCCACAAGAACTTACAAAATTATACTTACATAATTGCACGATTTCCGGGGTATTCGTTAACCGAGGGTCCACTGTACGAGACTACTTTTTTGCCAAAATAGTTTACCTGGCGACCACAGATGGTGGTGTATGTAGTTTGTTCTCACTTATATTGTTTACACAGCAGTTGATGGTGGTGATCCCTTGACTTTGTGTGATTCTTAGCATATTTTGGTAACAATTAACCCTAGCTATGACTTTAATTAGCTCTGCAGCTCCAGTAAAATTTTAAAATTCACCACCTTGGGAGTGGTGGTACTGCAACATTCTTTGTGAGTACAGTAATAAATAAACCTGATTCATTTATGCTAATGCTTAAGTTTCCAGCAGCCCATGGTGGGTCAAAGGTGTATTGTTAAAATATTGTTATATGACCTCTGTTGATCTGACAAAATTGACATACAGTAGTCCAACCAAATTTGCGGTTAAAAAATGCCTATTTTTTTTTAGTTTAAACCCTAAATATGCCCCTAAACACTTTTAATTTAATTTCAAATTCAGCTTCATACATTACTCTTAAAAAAAAAAAAAGAATGCAAAGATAAACCCGTGTACAATACTGTACTGCTATGTCTCCCGCAGTGCTAGAATGTAAAATACTGATGTTACCCCCATATGTACTGTAATTCATGCAAGCCCGTTTTCTTTGGTATACAGTGGTCCCTCGGTTTTTGTGCATCTCCAAACTCGAACATTTATGTAAGTGTATTTTCGTAAGTGCTGTTGCAAGTGTATTTTTGGGGGTCTGAAATAGACTAACCTACATGACATTATTTCTTAAGGAAGTAAATTCGTTCGGTAATGGCACTTGAGCAGCATTCTGGAACGAATTTTCGGTGAAAACCGAGGGACCACTGTACTGTAATTCATGCAACCCTGTTTTCTTTGGTATACATATGGTAAGTATATGGTAATAATTTAATTTACGTTAATATATATGTTACAAAATTTACGTTAATATTTGTTACAAAATTATTAATTATATTTTTCTTAATATTTAGCGTTAAAATGTATAACAAATTATATATTGCCATGAAAAAAACACCAAAAAAATTCTGCGAATTTGCGGGGATTTCCACGAACAATTATTAGTTAGGTTCTAAGGAAAAATCTGTGAATTACTGAGGCCACGAATTTGCCGGTGTCCTCTGTACTGACAAAACCTAGGAACCAAGGGTGCCACAAAATTGTTGTTGTACTTATATTACTGTTTATTACTGTTAAGAATAAGTTTATTTCAGCATGATACATGTTTGTACAAAGGAGTATAACAATTGGGTGTACGTACATGCTGAAAGCCCCTTTATATGCAGAGCATTTTGGGCAAACTTAAGACTAACTTAAGATTAATATGGCAATAACAATATGAGTAATTTTGTACATATGATCACTTAGGTGAGTGTAATTTTAAATTTAGGAGTTTACAATGAATACAAGAGAAGTGAATATTCTATTAGTTCATGCTATAGAGGAATTACAGTTTTGATTATTAACCTAAAGCTGACACAATGGATTGATTAATGTTTGAAAGGATTACAGATATTGAGAGTAAGTAAGTACAGTGGACCCTCGGTTTTTGTTGAAAATTCTTTCCAGAATGCTGTTTGAGTGCCGTTACCGAACGAATTGGTTCCCATAAGGACAAATGTAAATTAGATTAGTTGTTTCAGACCCCCAAAAATACACTTACAAAAGCACTTACGAAAATACACTTACATAATTGTTCGAGTTTGTAGGTGAACGAAAACCGAGGGTCCACTGTACTATATATTGATTATAATGTTTTACCTATGTTCATGGTATTGAGCAAATGCATGTATACTTTTTACATATGTATTTATGATGGGCTGGGATTGGTTAAGGCAGTAAGGTATTTTTTAACAGTAGTTTTGAAAATGCTAATGAGTCAGTGGTTCTGGAGATTTCTGGCAGTGTTTTCCCTATTTTGTGACCTTTGATGCACATTTGAATTTTTGAAGAGATTTAACCTGACACTGGGAATGTCATAGAGATTTTTATGCCTAGTATTATGTCTATGGGTCCTATTGCAACTGTCAAGAAAGCACTTCAGGTTGGAATTTATATTAGTATTGATTGTTCTGTAAATGTAGTTTGTTCTGTAAATGTACTCTCTAAGCTGGGCTTAGAGAGTAGAGAAACTCTTCAAAGGTAAGGTCTTTGAAGAGTGGGGGGAGTGTGTTGTCTAGCAGTGGATTGTGTGATCATTCACACTGCAGCTTTTTGTTGGGTTATTATTTGCATAGGTGAGGTAAGGGTAGATCAGTGAATAGTATAGTGTAAGTAATGCTGTTTGTGGTACATAGTAACATATCTCTGAGAGGATGCCAACTGTTTTAGATACTATTTTTATGTGTTGGGTGTAGGGGTGTTGTTAAGTATACTGTTTAGTTGGGCCTCTCCTGCTCTACTCCCAATCATAATATAGAAGGCTTTGTCTATATTAAGTGTAAGTTTATTAAGTTTATTGACAGTCATCCAGGTTGATATTTTTACGAGCTCTTCATAAACAATAGTGTTGAGCGAGGCAAGAATAGGGAGGAGAGGACAAAAGTCGTGTCGTCAGCAAAGAGAATAGGTCTAAGTTGTTGTGATACACTTGTTTTTTTTTATAATTTTTTTAAAAGCACAGCATAAGATAATTTTCGGTTACCACAGAATAAACCATTATAGTGGCTTGTTAATTTGTATTACCCGTTATCCAAATTGTTAAAGCTTTTTATATATACAGTACTAGAACAATACTTTATCTGAATTTGTATCACCTGATAGACAATTTGTTCTTACATTGCCACCTTTTATCCTAGAATAGTACTGCAGTATTATTAATTTATTATTATTTTAACCATTAATTCTTGTTATAGAATTCTGTTAGATTTCTGTGAGTACAAGAAGCCTTTAGTACGATGTTTCATCAAGTACTGGACTTCATAAAGTGCATATAAAAAACATGAAGGTTCTCAGCCTTAACCCTTTGACTGTTTTGGTCATATATATATACGTCTTACGAGTTACTGTTTCGGATGTACATGTATATATATACAGTGGACCCTCGGTTAACGAAAGGTCCCGTTAACGAAAGCTTCGGAAAACGAAAGTTTTTTTCGTAATCGGTTAGGAAAAATTCCTCGGTTACCAAAAGGTATTAGATGTGTCCGCCTGATCCGCGCAAGCGCAGGACGCCAGTGAAGCGTTGTTTACCATTGAGAGAGCATTACCTAGCGTGCTTTTTCAAAGATTCACAATATATTTGGTGTCTTTTTGTGTGGTTTAGTGATTGTCACTGTGAAATAAGTCACCATGGGTCCAAAGAAGCTTCCTAGTGGCACCCCAGTGGTAGCAGGCATGCAGGGAGTGTAGCATTCATGCAGAGAGTGTAGCATTCATGCAGGGAGTGTAGCATTCATGCAGGAGTGTAGCATTCATGCAGGGAGTGTAGCATTCATGCAGGAGTGTAGCATTCATGCAGGGAGTGTAGCATTCATGCAGGAGTGTGCATTCATCATGCAGGGAGTGTAGCATTCATGCAGGGAGTGTAGCATTCATGCAGGGAGTGTAGCATTCATGCAGGAGTGTAGCATTCATGCAGGAGTGTAGCATTCATGCAGGGAGTGTAGCATTCATGCAGGGAGTGTAGCATTCATGCAGGGAGTGTAGCATTCATGCAGGGAGTGTAGCATTCATGCAGGGAGTGTAGCATTCATGCAGGGAGTGTAGCATTCATGCAGGGAGTGTAGCATGCATGCAGGGAGTGTAGCAGGCATGCAGGGAGTGTAGCAGGCATGCAGGGAGTGTAGCAGGCATGCAGGGAGTGTAGCAGGCATGCAGGGAGTGTAGCAGGCATGCAGGGAGTGTAGCAGGCATGCAGGGAGTGTAGCAGGCATGCAGGGAGTGTGAGCAGGCATGCAGGGAGTGTAGCAGGCATGCATTAAGAAAAGAAGGAAAGTAACCCCAGAGAGGGACTTGTTACCTGAAGTCCTTTTGGAGGGATTCCCTTCCAACCATTAACACCCTGCCCCAGTCAGCAACTCTACCTTCCAGATGCCTGCAACTCTTCAATAAAGGTAAGTAAATGTTATTGTTTTTTTTTTTGAGTGATTATTTTTTGTGGAACGAATTAATTGTATTTACATTATTTCTTATGGGAAATAAGGTTTCAGATAACGAAAGATTCAGATTAAGTAATAGCTCCTGGACCGGATTAATTTCGTTAACCGAGGGTCCACTGTACTCAAAAATTCTAGCGGCTTCAAATCAAGCGGGAGAAAGCTGGTAGGCCCACATATGAGAGAATGGGTCTGTGTGGTCAGTGTGCGCTGTATAAAAAAAATCCTGCAGCACAGTGCATAATGAGAAAAAAAAACTTCGTGTTTTTGGATTAAAACGCCGACTTTGAGGTGTATTTTTGTATAGTATTTATCGTTGTATTCTCTTATTCGTGGTCTCATTTGATAGAATGGAAAACATACTACAGAAATAGAGATGATTTTGATTAGTTTCATGATGAAAACGACCTTGAAATTGAGCTCAAAGTAGGGGAAAAGTTTGATTTTTGCCAATGTTCAAGAGTAAACGAATCATGCCACACGTCCAATACACATCAACTGGTGAGTCTAATATTCTTTCACAAGTGCACTGATATTATTTATACCATTTTTACAATAATGCAATACAGTCATCCCTTGGTTTTCGCTTGTCCCAGTTTTCGCCGATTTTGGTTTTCACCGACTTTTTTCAGGGAAAATTTGTCTTAGTTTTTGCCGATTGTTTTAGTATTCGCCGACCGTATGGGACCTGTCCACCAGTGCCGCGCACATACAAAGGCCGTAGGCCCGCCACCCACGCACCTCCCACGCACATTGTCACGCAGTCTAGCATTGTTTACACTTGAGTGAACATCACCCCAGATGTTTATACAAAACATTTATTAACAATTCATTGTTTTTGGGCCTTGATTGTGTGTGACTACTAAATAAGCTACCATGGGCCCAAAGAAAGCTCCTAGTGCCACTTCTTTAGTAAAGAAAGTGAGGAACACTGTAGAAATGAAGAAAGAAATAATAGAAAAATATGATAGTGAAAGTGAGAAACACGATGGAGTTTAAGAGTGTAGTAGGCATGCAGGGAGTGTAGCAGGTATGCAGGGAGTGCAGCATGTATGCAGGGAGTGTAGCAGGTATGCAGGGAGTGTAGCATGTATGCAGGGAGTGTAACAGGTATGCAGGGAGTGTAGCAGGTATGCAGGGAGTGTAGCAGGTATGCAGGGAGTGTAGCATGCATGCAGGGAGTGTAGCAGGTATGCAGGGAGTGTAGCATGTATGCAGGGAGTGTAGATGTATGCAGGGAGTGTAGCAGGTATGCAGGGAGTGTAACATGTATGCAGGGAGTGTAACAGGTATGCAGGGAGTGTAGCAGTATGCAGGTGTAACATGTTGCAGGGAGTGTAACATGTATGCAGGGAGTGTAGCAGTATGCAGGGAGTGTAGCAGGTATGCAGGAGTGTAACATGTATGCAGGGAGTGTAGCATGTATCAGGGAGTGTAGCATGTATGCAGGGAGTGTAACAGGTATGCAGGGAGTGTAGCAGGTATGCAGGGAGTGTAGCATGTATGTAGAGGCATGGCAGGGAGTGTAGCAGGCATGGAGGGAGTGTAGCAGGCAGGAGGGAGTGTAGCAGGCATGGAGGGAGTGTAGCAGGCAGGAGGGGGGTACAGGCAGGAGGAGGGAGCAGTATGCAGGGAAGTGACCCCGGATAAGGACTTGGTACCTAGAGTCCATGGAGGATTCTTCCAAATTAGGTCTCTTCCTCTCTCCCTCTTCCTCCCATCCAGCAACATCAGTCTTCAATAAAGGTAAGTGCCACATTCAGTTCATTCATTTGTGCATGTAAATCTATCTTTAAGGCCCCCAAAATTTTTTTTTTCCAAACTTCTGGGTTTCTGGAACGGATTAATTGAATTTCCATTATTTCTTATGGGGAAAATAGTTTTGGTTTTCGCCGATTTTGGTTTTAGCCGATCCATCTGGAACGGATTAAAATCGAAAACCGAGGGATGACTGTAGTCTGCATAACAGTAAATTTTCTATTTTTTTGTGAGAATAAAAAATCTAAATAGAAAGCAAGAGTAATATAAAAGGGGCCTAAAGACGTGACTAATGAACAGATAACATCTTATTTTAGTGCCAGGAATGTCTGCATTGTTCATTCTGGACCCTATTTTGAAATTGACAACTTTTTTATTTTGCATGAAATTGGCCAAATTGCCAATTTCTGACCACTTTATTGGGTGATTGAAATCAGTAAATTGGTGGTTTCTTGTACTCAATCGATAGAGCAAATGGAGTTCTAAAGAAATATCTATGAGTTTGGTCGACTGGAACAATGGAATTGGCCGAAAATAGGGCTCAAAGTCGGCAAAATTGCAGATGCGTATATATCGCCGAGATCACTAAATTCTCGAGAGCGTAATTCCGTAAGTTTTCCATCAAATTTCATACTTTTGGTGTCATTACCATCAGGAAAAGATTCTCTATCATTTCATAAAAAATAATTTTTTTTTTTCGAAAATTTTGCGACAACAGGAGACACATCAGGATTAGGAGTTGCGACAGTCAAATGATTAAAGTCTGTGTCAGGCTCAGGAAATATCCAAAGTGAGAAAATGTTAGGTTATGAGATGCAGCTTTTTTTCTGAATAAGTCTTAAAAATGATTAGTGTATAATTTTTTTTTTTAAGAATCTATTCTTTAGGCATAGATTAATTCATAGTCTTTTATTTTATATAATTAAAGCAAGGGTTTATTTACAGTGTTGGCCTATTTTATTGCAGATTGAACTGGAGAAACTAAACACAGCAACAGATGATATAAACAAGCTTGAGGCCAAATTAGAGGTAAGTACTCTACTGAAATGTTTATTTGATTGTAGCTTTTCCTGGTCAAAACATATACTGTACAGTATATAAAGAACAAAAATAAAATGAAAACAATAACAATAACAATGCTAATGAGGTACTCATAAAGATAGCTACTTTGATGACTACCAATATACTCACTTGCTCAATATTGAAAAGACCTTCTTCATGATGTTTGGGAAGAGCTGTAAATGTCCAGCTAAATATAATGATTAACAGTTCTTATGTTTAAGACAAAACCAGAGAAAATTATTAGGTCTGTTTGACAGCAACTTGAAATTCAACACCCACATCCAGCACATAACGAATGTCTCCAAATCAGTAGGCATCCCATCTAAGATATGTTACTATATACCTCAAACAGCACTACTTAATCTGTACTACTATTTAATCTATCCATACCTCCACCTATGATCTGTGCCTTGGGATCTGCTACAACAAATCACCTAGAGCTAATAATAACTCAACAAAAATGGCTATACAAATGATTACCCAGTATGGTGCCAGACAACAGTTTAACCTCTTCTAGGGGGGGGCTCCTTGTAGTGGTGAATAGGCTTTTGGTCTGAGGAATTGGACCTTTTAGTCTTCTTCCTCTGACTGAACCATATTATCCCCCATTCTCTCTTCCCTTCCCCATCCTTCCTATACCTCCTTTCCTCATCTCTCCCCTTTCTGTCCTTTTCTGCTTTTGGCCTTTGGGGTCTCCTCTGAAATTCTAAGCTCCTAGGTTGGGGTAAGGGTGTCTTTGTCCATCCCATTTCATTGAGGTCCTTGGTGGTGGTGTCAGTAGTGTTACTGTGTGCCTGCTATATAAACTTAATGATGTTAAAATTTTTTTTATACTTGTTCACATTCTCTCCAAATTCTGAGAGTTAACAGTAAGAGACTTGTGTGCACCAAGTCTGCCTTTTCTGTTAAACTCTTTCTTCTCTGTAAATATACTTCTTCAGAAACTGTGGATCACATGAATACTTATCGATCGATCTTCTCTTTCTCTCTGTTGATCTCTTTTGTTAATCTGTACCACCATTGATTTTATCATTTACAATGGTTTGTGATATACCATAATTCATAATGCATTACAATCGGTCATCATCCTTATGTATAGTTCTTTATGTTCAACTGTTGTGTACATTGATATTGTATAGAATCAGCCCAGAGCCATTATGCCTCTGTGTATAAGTTAGCTGTATGTCGGGATGCCATACGTTAGTGTCGCCAAGCTGTCAGTAGTGTTACTGTGTACAGTGGTACCTCGAGTTATTTCTGATATTTTTCTACACGAATTATCCCATAGGAATAATGTAATTGACTAGTCTTACACCATTACCAAACATTTATACCATAAGGAATTTAATGTAAAATTGACTAGTCCTTTACAGTCCCCAAAAATTAGTATTTTTACAAGAAGCATTTTTAAAAATAAACTTACAAAAAGGGCGATTTTTGTGGGACCATTCGAATGAAATATCGAGGTACCACTGTATATGTAGTATACAGTAGTACCTTGACTTGCGAGTTTAATTCGTTCCGTGATCGATCTTGTAACTCAATTTGCTCGTACATCAAATCAATTTTCCTCATTGAAATCAATTGAAATGCCATTAATCCATTCCAGCCCGAAAAAAATCACCGCAGGGGCAGGAGAAAATACTTCAATATAACACTAATATCAACTCTACGGCTTATTTATCTTATCAGAATTGTTCTAATATGATATACAATAAACACTATAAGTAGCATAGAAACATGATATATACTCTAGAATGAATAAAATAGGCCATAATATGGTGAGTGTCCAGGACCAGTCCGAGCATATAAAATCATTACTGCTCCTTCCTATAACGTGTTCTTTGGTCCTGGGTAAGAGAAAACGGAGTTTTTGAGAGGCTAACTGCACTAGATCACTAGTGCAGTGATATATGAATATCTCGGAAGTACGTAAGTTATTGACTTATTTCATGAAGCCCACCATTTATTATTGAAGTTAATGCAATAATATTGACAGGAATCATAAAAAAATTATTGTTCTACAATTGGCTTGTGGAATATTGGAAATATTCCAAATATTTTGAGATTTGTGTGGGAGTAAAGGGCAAGATATTTTGCAAATGTCAAAAACTTTGCAACTTTATTTTTTTGTAGAATAACTAAAGATAATTACACGATTACCTCCAGTGAGAACATCACACTAGCATTGTTCTTGCCAAATGTCATTTTCAGTAAATAT
This sequence comes from Cherax destructor, assembly GCA_009830355.1. Classification (NCBI taxonomy): domain Eukaryota; kingdom Metazoa; phylum Arthropoda; class Malacostraca; order Decapoda; family Parastacidae; genus Cherax; species Cherax destructor. The sequence continues at coordinate 20,055 of WNWK01018466.1, forward strand.
TTTTTTTTTCAGTAAATATTTTTTTTTTCGCTCGTAACTTGGATTTTGGCTCGCAACTCAAAGCAAAAAATTGACCGAGCGATGGCTTGTAACTCGGAAAACGTGTAAGTTGGGCACTTGTAAGTCAAGGTACCATTGTACTTAGATAATCCCAGCTACTTTATAGATAGGCTCCCTTGCTAGCTGTGACGTCATGAGATCCTCACAAGTGAGCTGTAGGCCACAGCGTTCATCCTTAGTCACTGGCAGTCTCTCTCTATAGGCTTAGACTCGATGGCAGGCTCCTGGGCTTCTCCTTAAGATTCTCTAATTATATGCCTCCAAGACATCCAACATGTGTATTTCTTACTCCAGTATCTCCTCACGAACCCCCATGACAGTGGTGTAGTTTGCCGTGGAATCTTGATGATCTAGGGATGTCCCGACCTCCCCTCTGGAGGTCCGGGGGTGACTTATGATGTTCTTTGGGTGACAGGTATATCTCTGGAGGCTTCTTGTCAGTTCTGGGAGGTGGTGGCTGAGGGAGGTATGCGTCGTGGTGGGTTTCCGACTGCCCCCACTTTTGTCTGCCGAGGTGGCTCGGTAGATGTGAGGTTGCTATCCTGGATTACTGGTTTACCGGCATGAACAATAGGTAGGGCATGGGTTCCATGCTGCATTTGCACTACTGGCCACACAGAAAGGGGATATATGATCCCTTTCATTCCTCCTAGGCACTATCCCTCCACGTATCCCCCCCTTTTCTTTAAAGATTCACCGAAACAAGAAGAGATATAAAAAAGACCTGGAAAACACACTCTCAGATTCTGGGCCCCCACAAACTGAAAAAACTAGGGATGTTGTCCTGACTAAACCAAATGAAACACAACTACAGCCTATTGATACAGCTAATAAGTTGAATGACTTCTTCTCAACCATAGGATCAAATCTCGCCAGTAAAATCCCAGGTACCAATGCCCAAGCAAGTGATTACTTAGATGGAAATTTCCCAACCTCCTCCTATCTTGCACCTACCGAACCCACTGAAGTCACCATGATTATAAAGTCACTTAAGAATAAATCAGGGAATCTGTCTTAAGTCCCACCACTGTTGTACAAGCGAGTGGCTCATGTCCTTTCGCCTGCTATTTCACTACTTTTTAACAATTCGCTAGAAACTATCAATTTCCCAGCACCCCTCAAGACAGCAAGGGTTACACCAATTCACAAAGGTGGTGACCCCACAGATGTAAATAACTACAGGCCAATCTCGAACTTACCGTTGCTATCTAAAATTTTTGAGAAACTAGTGCACAAGAGACTACTCGTTTATTACAGTACAAAACGTACTCAACCCCTGCCAATTTGGCTTTAGAAAAAAACAAAAGCACAAACGATGAAATTGTAAAAATGCTGGACCTACTTTACACAGCACTTGAAAACAAGGAATATCCGCTAGGACTCTTTATTGAACTAAGGAAAGCTTTTGATACAGTAGACCACGGCATCCTACTCCAAAAACTTGACCATTACGGTATAAGAGGCCACGCTCTTATGTACAGTAGACCCTCAGTTAATGAAAGGTCTAGTTAACGAAAAAATCGGTTACCGAAAGCTTTTTTTGCAATCAGATAGCGAAAAAAGCTCGGTTAGTGAAACGTATTAGACGTGTCCGCCTGCTCCACGCCTGGCCTGCGCCTGCGCAAGACGCCAGTGTAGCGTTGTTTACCATTGAGAGAACATTACCCAGCGCGCTCTTTCAAACATTCACAATACATTTGGTGTCTTTTTTGGTGGTTTAGTGATTGTCACTGTGAAATAAGTCACCATGGATCCAAAGAAGCTTCCTAGTGGCACCCCAGTGGTAAAGAGAGTGAGGAACACCATCGAACTGAAGAAAGAGATAATAGAAAAATATGAGAGTGGCGTACGTCTGAGTGATCTTGCCAGGATGTACAAGAAAAGTGCATCTACTATCGGCACTATCCTGGCAAAGAGAAATGAGATCAAGGAAGCTAATGTTGCAAAAGGGGTTAATTTGTTAACGAAACAAAGATCAAAAACAGTGGATGAGGTTGAGAAGTTACTGATGGTGTGGATCAATGAAAATCAGATAGCGGGTGATAGTATTTCCATGGCGATAATTTGTGAAAAGGCAAGGAAGTTGCATGCAGATCTTGTCAAGACAATGCCTGCAACCAGTGGTGAGGCGAGTGATTTTAAAGCCAGCAAAGGCTGGTTTGAGAGGTTTAAGAAACGTAGTGGCATACACAGTGTTGTGAGGCATGGTGAGGCAGCCAGCTCAGACAAACGTGCAGCTGAAAAATTTGTGAGTGAATTTAAGGGGTTCGTAGTGGCTGAAGAATTCCTCCCCCAACAAGTGTTTAATTGTGATGAAACAGGCCTGTTTTGGAAGAAAATGCCCAACAGGACCTTCATTACTCAGGAGGAAAAGGCACAGCCAGGACACAAACCTATGAAAGACAGGCTAACTCTTATGATGTGTGCCAATGCCAGTGGTGATTTTAAAGTGAAGCCTTTACTGGTGTATCACTCAGAAAATCCCAGACCCTTCAAGAAACACAGTGTTGACAAGAATAATTTGTGTGTGCATTGGAAGGCTAACACCAAGGCATGGGTCACTACGGAGATTTTCAAGGAATGGGTGACTGGAGTGTTTGGCCCTAGTGTGAAGAAATACCTCCTGGAAAAGAAATTGGGACTCAAGTGCCTCCTGGTACTGGACAATGCTCCTGCTCATCCTCACAACTTGGAAGAGTTGTTGCCTGATGAGTTCAGTTTCATCACAGTGAAGTTCTTGCCTCCTAACACCACTCCTCTCATCCAGCCCATGGACCCGCAGGTCATTGCAAACTTCAAGAAACTGTACACCAAAGCAGTGTTTCAGAGGTGCTTTAATATGACCAACGACTCTGCATTGACCTTAAGAGAGTTCTTGAAAGATCACTTCAATATCGTGCATTGCCTAGGCCTTATAGGTAAGGCTTGGGAGGGAGTGACTTCCAGGACTTTGAACTCTGCTTGGAGACGACTGTGGCCGGATTGTGTTGAAAAGAGGGATTTTGAAGGATTTGAGGCTGACCCTGACGACCCTGTGCCTGTTGTGGAAGATGTTGTGGATGATATTGTGGCATTGGGGAACAGCCTGGGGTTGGAGGTGAGTGGTGAGGATGTGGAAGAGTTGGTGGAGGAGCACAGGATAGAGCTAACAACTGAAGAGCTGCAAGAGCTTCATCTGGAACAGCAACAGACCACAGCTGAGGTTATTGCTTCACAGGAGGAGGAAGAGAGAGTGAAGGAGGTGCCTTCTTCAGAGATTAAGGAAATTTGTTCAATGTGGAATAAGATGCAGACATTTGTTGAAAGACACCACCCTGAGCAAGCTGAAATGAGCCATCTGTGCAACCACTTCAGTGACAGAGCCATGTTGCACTTCAGGAAAGTATTAAAGAGTCGCCAGAAACAGAGGACTCTGGACAGTTATTTTTCTAAGAAGAGTTCTAGTGACTCTCAAGCTGGTCCTAGTGGCATTAAAAGACCAAGAAGGGAAGTAACCCCAGAGAGGGACTTGTTACCTGTAGTCCTTTTGGAGGGGGATTCCCAATCCAACCACTAACACCCTGCCCCTGTCATCATCCTTATCTTCCAGATGCCTGCAAGTCTCTTCAATAAAGGTAAGTAAATGTTATTTATATTATATTTATTGTGAATATTTTTGTGTGGATCAGATTAATTGTATTTACATTATTTCTTATGGGAAATAAGGGTTCAGATTACGAAAGATTCAGATTAAGTAATAGCTCCTGGAACGGATTAATTTTGTTAACTGAGGGTCTACTGTATTTCAAATCTTATCTTACTAACAGGTATCAGTATGTCACCATTAACCCTTTGACTGTCGCAACACCTAATCCTGAGGTGTCTCCTGTTGTCGCAAAATTCTCGAAAAAAAAAATGATTTTTTCTAATGAAATGATAGAGAATCTTTTCCTGATGGTAATGACACCAAAAGTATGAAATTTGATGGAAAACTTATGGAATTATTCTCTCGCGAATTTAGTGATCTTGGCGATATATACGCATCGGCAGTTTCGCCAACTTTGAGCCCTATTTTCGGCCAATTCCATTTTTTCAGTCGACCAAACTCATAGCTATTTCTTTAGAACTCCATTTGTTCTATCGATTGAGTACAAGAAACCACCAATTTACCGATTTCAACTACCCAATAAAGTGGTCAGAAATTGGCAATTTGACCAATTTCATGCAAAATAAAAAAGTTGTCAATTTCAAAATAGGGTCCAGAATAAACAATACAGACATTCCTGGCACTAAAATAAGATGTTATCTGTTCATTAGTCACATCTTTAGGCCCCTCTTATATTACTCTTGCTTTCTATTTTGATTTTTTTTTCACACAAAAAATAGAAGATTTACCATTATGCAGACTATTGCATTATTGTAAAAATGATATAAATAATATCAGTGCACTTGTGAAAGAATATTAGACTCACCAGTTGATGTGTATTGGACGCATGGCGTGATTTGTTTACTCTTGAAGATTGGCAAAATCGAACATTTCTCCTAATTTGAGCTCAATTTCAAGGTCATTTTCATCATGAAACTAATCAACATCATCTCTATTTCTATAGTATGTTTTCCATTCTATCAAATGAGACCACAAAAAAATAGAATACTACCATAAATACTATACGAAAATACACCTCAAAGTCGGCATTTCAATCCAAAAATACGGTTGGAGTTTTTTTTTCTCATTATGCACTGTGCGCTGCAGGATTTTTTTTTATACACTGCACACTGACCACACAGACCAATTCTCTCATATATGGGCCTACTAGCTTTAACCCGCTTGATTTGAAGCCGCTAGAATTTTGAGTGTATATACGTCCAAAACAGTGGCTCGTAAGACGATATATACGACCAAAACAGTCAAAGGGTTAAAGACAACTTCATCTACACGACCACTTGATATTGGAGTACCACAGGGGAAATGTCCTTGGTCCCTTGCTCTTCCTCCTATACATCAATGATCTTCTCAACGTATCCCAACACCTGAAACCGATTCTCTTTGCTGATATACGACTTGTGTCATCTCCCACCCAAATCTTGCCTCACTCAACACCATTGTTAATGAAGAGCTACTAAAAATATCAACCTGGAAGACAGCCAACAAACTTTCACTTAACACTGACAAAACCTTCTACATTATGTTTGGGAACAGAACAGGAGTTGCACAACTGAACATAATGAGTGACAACACTCCTATTGCTAAACACAATGAGGGCAAATTCCTGGGCCTACACCTGGAGAGCAACCTGAGTTTCAGCACCCATATCAACCACATAGCAAAAAAAGTACAGTAGACCGTCATTTAGCACGAGATTATGTTGCACGTTACGGGTATTGCACGATTGAAGAATTGCGGCACATTATTATCTAACATGACATAAAAATTATATTACACGGTCGCGGGAGGAGAAAATTTTTTGAGCCCGATGTCGCCCGCGGTGGGTTAAACCATTGAGTCAGTGGGGGAGTCCTACTGCTATCCCCGCCACCCTCACCCACCCACGCATCCCTCCCAGCATTCAGTTTGGTTCATACGCGTGCAGGACGACAATAATCGGGAAGCTCTCTGTGTTTATTTACATACATTTTCTCATTTTCATTGCATTTTCATAAATCTACCAAGCAATCATTACACACAGTAAGCATACAAGTGTTCCAGCAAGTGACAGGAAAAGGTTTTAGCGTTCAAGTCTAGGAATTGCAAAGTTTGAATGACTGACTGACTGACTTACTTACTGAATGACTGACTGACTTACTGAATGACTTGACTGAATGACTTGACTGACTTACAGAATGACTTGACTGACTTACTGAATGACTTGACTGACTTACTGAATGACTTGACTGACTTACTGAATGACTTGACTGACTTACTGAATGACTTACTGACTTGACTGACTTACTGAATGACTTGACTGACTTACTGAATGACTTGACTGACTTACTGAATGACTTGACTGACATACTGAATGACTTGACTGACATACTGAATGACTTGACTGACTTACTGAATGACTTGACTGACTTGACTGACTTACTGAATGACATTATTATATACACTTGGAAAATCCTAGAGGGATTAGTACCAAACTTGCACACGAGAGTCACTCCCTACGAAAGCAAAAGACTCGGCAGACGATGTAACATCCCCCCAATGAAAAGCTGGGGTGCCACTAGCACGTTGAGAGACAACACAATAAGTGTCAGGGGCCTAAGACTGTTCAACTGCCTCCCAGCATACATAAGGGGGATTACCAATAGACCCCTGGCTGTCTTCAAGCGGGCACTGGACAGGCACCTAAAGTCGGTGCCTGACCAGCCAGGCTGTGGTTCGTACGTTGTACTGTGTGCGGCCAGCAGTAACAGCCTGGTTGATCAGGCTCTGATCCAACATGAGGCCTGGTCACAGACCGGGCCGCAGGGGCGTTGACCCCTGGAACTCTCTCCAGGTAAACTCCAGGTAAACTTACTGAATGACTTGACTGACTTACTGAATGACTTACTGAATGACTTACTGAATGACTTACTGAATGACTTGACTGACTTACTGACTGACTTGACTGACTTACTGACTGACTTGACTGACTTACTGACTGACTTGACTGACTTACTGAATGACTTAAAGTTAGAGTCTCAGTACAACCATCGACTTCAGTTCCAGAACCTCTACCATCCACCTCAGCCCAGTAGGGCCACAGCATAACTCTCCACTCTCTTCACAATCATCCACAAACACCAGCACCCACAATTTAAGGTAAATACTATTATTTATGTTACATTTGTAGTCTTAAGCAGTAAAAACAACATAATACATCACGATAATGAACTACAATTAAATCACATTAAATCACATTAGACCACTCATAACCCAGCAAAAGGCTGCAGTCAGGATGATAACAAATTCCCATTCTAGACAGCATACTCCACCAATATTCAAAACTCTAAAACTACTCACCATTGAAAACATTCATACCTATTCATGTGCCTACTACATACACAAAACTACATTCTAATATCAACCCTCCGCTCAAAATTCTCCTCAACAACTTTAATAGGTCCCACGGCCACAACACAAGACACAGATCACTTTTTGACATACCCAGAGTCCATACCAACCAATGTAAAAATTCTATGCACATAAAGGGCCCCAGAATCTGGAATTCATTACCAGTAAATATTAAGTTAACCTTGTCTGAAAATCAATTTAAGACTCTTCTCAAAATCACCTACTCACCCTAAACTAAATACTCATACTGTAAACTACTTTCAAATATGCTCAATGTTATTTTCCTTAAGATAATCTCAACTTTATATTATCATCTGCCTAAGCACTTGTTACAATTTAATATCATCATAATGTCATTTTAACAGTATAATATCATCATATTGTAATTTGAAATAAAATATATAACTAGAATAAACTCAATCAATTTCTCTAGTATTATGTACATAGTATATAAGTCATTAGATTGCTGCCCCTAATGCCATGGCATGCCAGTGGCTCTCCTTTCATTTCAGTTTTATGATTGTAACTACCAAATATATGTATTCTTGCAAAGAAATAAAATTTTTATTTATTTATTTAATTACATATTCACTTTTTATTTTTGTAAGATCTGTTGGTCTAAAAAAACTTGTTTGGCTTTTTTTGGGGACTCATAGGAACGTAACCTTATTTTTCCCATAAGTTCTTTTAATTATCTAACACAAAATTATCTAACACGATGTTTTCAGGAACGTAACTACCGTGCTAAATGACGGTCTACTGTATCCAAAACGGTTGGGATCCTCTCCAAGATACATTACTATGTACTGCAATCAGCCCTACTCACACTGTACTATTCACTCATCTATCCCTACCTCACCTATGCCATATATGCTTGGGGATCAACAGCAATAACTCACCTAAAACCAATATTATCCAAAAAAGCTGCAGTAAGAATTATCACGCAATCCAATTCCAGGCAACACCCACTCTTCAAAGACCTAAATTTACTCACTGTCTCAGAACATCCACACTTACTACTGTGCAACCTAATGTACAAAACCATAAATTTCAATATTAACCCTGAACTAAAATGCTTTCTTGATAGTTGTGACAGGACCCATAGACACAATACCAGACAAAAAAATCTCTATGACATTCCACGTGTCCGGCTAAATCTATACAAACGTTCAATGTACATTAAAGGGCCTAAAATCGGGAAACTTCACCTAAAAACCCAAAACTGCAGACTCAGCCACCATTTTAAAACACTATCATCAAAAACATCTTATCTCACTAACAACCCCACCATCACCTAAAACAACACACGTATCCTCCTCATCGGGGCACCAGCACTGACCCAAAGGACAGTAAACATAAAATCATGAATATAGCTATTGTCTAATAAATCTGAAACTAGTCTTAAGTTTGCCTGATTTACTCCAATATTGGAGCTTTAATAGAAACTGTATAACATGCCAAGACAAAACCATTCTTATTACAAATTTTTTTTAAAATCTAAACATTCTGAGCTCCCTTTACTATGGTAAATCTATTTATTAATCATTTGAAATTTGTACTAATTTGTAATTTGTGATACAATCTAGTTATCCTGAACTACCTCACTATTGTAAATCTATTTAATCATTTGAAATTTGTATTCATATGTAATTTGTAATATAGATTAAGAACTAGTATTAAGTTCTAAATGGCATGCCCTCATGCTAACGGCCATTTTGTAATTATAGTCCTTAAATGAAAAACACAATTGTAATTTTTACAGAGAAATAAAGCATCTTTAATCTTGAATCTTGAAAGAATAAAAAAGACCTAACCATGGCACCCCATGCCCATGAAATGCCTACTCACAGACCCCATGTGGCACCTTCTCATGACCCTGCCTTGTTATTAGACCATTCTTCGACCTCTCTACATCCCGGTACCTTCTGCAGGTAACATTTCGTTGCTTGCCTTTGGTACTGATGTTCTGCCAGACTTTTGATATGTCCAACCTCTGCACATCTTTGACCATACTTCTGGCTTCTCCCCCATTCAGTGCAACGATTTTCAAATCACCTGCCCATTTCAGGATGGACCATGTGGCTCCAGTCCCACACCTAAATGACCATGACCATTAACAGATGACACTGTCTCGGTTACCCTCACTCTTCCCAGAAAAGACCAACATGACACTTACTTCCCTTACACTCCACATTTCACAGTACACAATGGACTAAGTTTTTCACTTTACAGCTGACATCTCCATCTGATTATCTTTCTGATCATAGTATCAGCAGGCACTCCTATACCATGTTGGTCAAAATATTTCACTTCTTGCTCTTAAGAGTGGTGCACACATTGTCACTGTACAAAAATGCTGGCCAGGCTCACGATCTCTCCTTTCAATAACAATAACAAGTTTATTTTAGAATGATACATGTTTGTACAAAGGAGTGTAACAATTTGGTGAACATGCCAAAAGCCTCCACTGATGATACTCCAGTCACGATTCATAAACACTTCTCTCAGTTCTGTTAGTGGAACTGTAGTTCTTCCACTTGAAATTGTTTAATGTAATTTCTGGACATGTGATGCTGACATTTTGGAACGACTAGAGCTCCAAGACCTCTCAATCCTTAAAGTGGACACTTATGTACTATCTGCCTGCAGGTGGAGGACGCTTTCCTGCATTATACCTTGGTTAACTCTTGACTGCCGTGAGCTTTTGTCCTCTGTATGTATTACAGAACACCATTTACAAATACAGGAATTGATTCCAACACCTCAACAATGTAAAAATTACTGGCACTTCAACCACCTAGCAAAATATTGCAGGTCCATGGCAGAATGCCCGGTCTGTGGTGCAGCTGACCATAATAATACATCCTGCAGCTGACCTCCTCTTGCCTTAATTGTAATGACACTCACCTGGCTTATTCTCACCATTGCCAAGTTTTCGTAAAGGAACAAGAAATTCTCTGTCTCAAGGAGAAAGAAGGTTTCTCTTAGGCCATGGCAGTCTCCTGTCTCCATCGCCAAGGTTGACTTCCACTGCTTTCTTGTTCTAGAGTTACTCTACGACCTCCATCCTCAGTGGTATCTACTTCCTCAATCTCCTTTGTCGTCCCAACTTCCACAGGCATCTCTGTGTCTTAAATCTTTGCAGCCCTGGGCCCGAGGTCCCTACTTTTTGACTCCCACTATCCTTGCGTCTTCATCTTCTCGCTGGCATGTTCTGTCTTCACAACTTCCTACTACTACACCATCACCTTGCGCCCTACTTCTCCAAATTCTAAAACATCACCAAAGTTCAAATCTCCTTTAACCTCTCCATGCCTTATCCTCCCCCAACTTTTCCTTTTCCAGTCTCTAAACCATACGTACTTTACCTAAAATTGAATCTGTTACAGGTGTGGAGGTTCAGTTTTTTGGTAAGTCGTGGTTGGTTTTACAACTTTAAAAAGTAGGTTGGTAGACAGCAACCACCCAGGGAGGTACTACCGTCCTGCCAGGTGACTGTGAAACAGAAACCTGAAACTGTTTTACATGATGGTAGGATTGCTGGTGTCTTTTTTTCTGTCTCATAAACACGCTGGATAACAGGTATATCTAGCTACATCTACTTACATGTAGGTTACACTACACAGGCATGCACATGCATATATATACATACACACATCTATGTTTTTCTTTTTTTTCTTAATAGCTCTTGTTCTTCTTTATTTCCTCTATTGTCCATGGGGAAGTGGAAAAGAATTCTTCCTCCCTAAGCCATGCGGGTCGTATAAGGCGACTAAAATGCCGGGAGCAATGGGCTAGTAACCCCTTCTCCTGTACGCATTTACTAAAAAAACGAATAAGAAAAGCTTTATAAAACTGGGATGTTTGAATGTGCATGGATGTAGTGCAGATGATAAGAAAGAGATGATTGCTGATGTTATGAATGAAAAGAAGTTGGATGTCCTGGCCCTAAGCGAAACAAAGCTGAAGGGGGTAGGCGAGTTTCAGTGGGGAGAAATAAATGGAATTAAGTCAGGAGTATCTGAGAGAGTTAGAGCTAAGGAAGGGGTAGCAATAATGCTGAAGGACCAGTTATGGAAGGAGAAGAGGGAATATAAATGTGTAAATTCAAGGATTATGTGGATTAAAATAAGGGTAGGATGCGAAAAGTGGGTTATAATAAGCGTGTATGCACCTGGAGAAGAGAGGAGTGTAGAGGAGAGAGAGATTTTGGGAGATGTTAAGCGAATGTATAGGAACCTTTGAACCAAGTGAGAGAGTAATTGTAGTAAGGGACCTAAATGCTAAAGTAGGAGAAACATGTAGAGAGGGTGTGGTAGGTAAGTTTGGGGTGCCAGGTGTAAATGATAATGGGAGCCCTTTAATTGAACTTTGTATAGAAAGGGGTTTAGTTATAGGTAATACATATTTTAAGAAAAAGAGGATAAATAAGTAGTATACAAGATATGATGTAGGGCATAATGACAGTAGTTTGTTGGACTATGTATTGGTAGATAAAAGACTGTTGAGTAGACTTCAGGATGTACATGTTTATAGAGGGGCCACAGATATATCAGATCACTTTTTAGTTGTAGCTAAAGTGGGAGTAAAAGGTAGATGGGATACAAGGAAAATAGAAGCAGTAAGTAAGAGAGAGGTGAAGGTTTATAAACAAAAAGAGGAGGCAGTTAGGGTAAGATATAAACAACTATTGGAGGATAGATGGGCTAGTGAGAGTGTAGGCAATGGGGTCGAAGATGTATGGAGTAGGTTAAAGAATGTAGTGTTAGAGTGTTCAGCAGAAGTTTGTGGTTACAGGAAAGTGGGTGCGGAGGGAAGAAGAGCGGTGGGGAATGATGATGTAAAGAGAGTAGTAAGGGAGAAAAAGTTAGCATATGTGAGGTTTTTACAAAGTAGAAGTGATGCAAGGAGGGAAGAGTATATGAAGAAAAAAAGAGAGGTTAAGAGAGTGGTGAAGCAATGTAAAAAGAGAGCAAATGAGAGAATGGGTGAGATGTTATCAACAAATTTTGTTGAAAATAAGAAAAAGTTTTGGAGTGAGGTTAATAAGTTGAGGAAGCCTAGGGAACAAATGGATTTGACAGTTAAAAATAGGAGGAGAGTTATTAAATGGAGAGTTAGAGGTATCAGGAAGATGGAGGGAATATTTTGAGGAGTTGTTAAATGTTGATGAAGACAGGGAAGCTGTGATTTCGTGTATAGGGCATGGAGGAATAACATCTTGTAGGAGTGCGGAAGAGCCAGTTGTGAGTGTGGGGAAGTTTGTGAGGCAGTGGGTAGAATGAAAGGGGTAAGGCAGCTGGGATTGATGGGATAAAGGTAGAAATGTTAAAAGCAGGCGGAGATATAGTTTTGGAGTGGTTGGTGCTACTATTTAATACATGTATGGAAGAGGGTAAGGTACCTAGGGACTGGCAGAGAGCATGTATTGTTCCTTTGTATAAAGGCAAAGGGGACAAAAGAGAGTGCAAAAATTATAGGGGAATAAGTCTGTTGAGTATACCAGGTAAAGTGTATGGTAGAGTTATTATTGAAAGAATTAAGAGTAAGACAGAGAGCAGAATAGCAGATGAACAAGGTGGCGTTAGGAAAGGTAGGGGGTGTGTAGACCAAGTGTTTGCAGTAAAACATATAAGTGAACAGTATTTGGATAAGGGTAAAGAGGTTTTTGTGGCATTTATGGATTTGGAAAAGGCATATGATAGGGTGGATAGGGGGGCAATGTGGCAGATGTTGCAGGTGTATGGAATAGGAGGTAGGTTACTGAAAGCAGTGAAGAGCTTTTATGAGGATAGTGAGGCTCAGGTTAGAGTGTGTAGGAGAGAGGGAGATTATTTCCCGGTAAAAGTAGGCCTTAGACAGGGATGTGTGATGTCACCGTGGTTGATCAATATATTTATAGATGGGGTTGTAAGAGAAGTGAATGCGAGGGTCTTGGCAAGAGGTGTGGGGTTAAAAGACAAAGAATCAAATACAAAGTGGGAGTTGTCACAGTTGCTTTTTGCTGATGACACTGTGCTTTTGGGAGATTCTGAAGAGAAGTTGCAGAGGTTGGTGGATGAATTTGGTAAGGTATGTAAAAGAAGAAAATTGAAAGTGAATATAGGAAAGAGTAAGGTGATGAGGATAACAAAAGATTAGGTGACGAAAGATTGGATATCAGATTGGAGGGAGAGAGTATGGAGGAGGTGAATGTATTCAGATATTTGGGAGTGGACATGTCAGCAGATGGGTCTATGAAGGATGAGGTGAATCATAGAATTGATGAGGGTAAAAGGGTGAGTGGTGCACTTCGGAGTCTGTGGAGACAAAGAACTTTGTCCATGGAAGTAAAGAGGGGATTGTATGAGAGCATAATTATACCAACACTCTTATATGGGTGTGAAGCATGGGTGATGAATGTCGCAACGAGGAGAAGGCTGAGGCAGTGGAGATGTCATGTCTGAGGTCAATGTGTGATGTGAATATAATGCAGAGAATTTGGAGTTTAGAAATTAGGAGGAGGTGCGGGATTACCAAAACTATTATCCAGAGGGCTGAGGAGGGGTTGTTGAGGTGGTTCGGACATGTAGAGAGAATGGAACGAAACAGAATGACCTCGAGAGTGTATAAATCTGTAGTGGAGGGAAGGCGGGGTAGGTGTCGGTCTAGGAAAGGTTGGAGGGAGGGGGTAAAAGAGGTTTTGTGTGCTAGGGGCTTGGATTTCCAGCAAGCATGCGTGTGCGTATTTGATAGGAGTGAATGGAGACAAATGGTTTTTAATACTTGACGTGCTGTTGGAGTGTGAGCAAAGTAACATTTATGAAGGGATTCAGGGAAACCGGCAGGCCGGACTTTAGTCCTGGAGATGGGAAGTACAGTGTCTGCACTCTGAAGGAGGGGTGTTAATGTTGCAGTTTTATAACTGTAGTGTAAAGCACCCCTCTGGCAAGACAGTGATGGAGTGAATGATGACGAAAGTTTTTCTTTTTCGGGCCACCCTGCCTTGGTGGGAATCGGCCGATGTGTTAATAAAAATAAAAATGGGACTCCATAATGTTCGAATTACTGGTCAAAGTGCTAGTGCAGACAATGAGGCAGCTGCAAGATTTCCTAAAGATCTAAAAAAAATTGATTGAAAAATGGTTACAAAGACGAGCAAATTTTTATGTTGATGAAATTAGTTTTTTGGAGGAAGTTGCCATCACACTTATTTACATAACAACATAAGAATGGAGGAACACTGCAGAAGGCCTACTGGCCGATACAAGGCAGGTCCATATCAAAACCACCACTACCTAAGAATTTATTCCCGTACTCACGACACCAATCAAACCCAGCCCCTCCCACTCATATATTTGTCCAATCTCTTTTTAAAGCCACCCAAGGTCCTAGCCTCTATCACAGTACTCGGAAGATTGTTCCACGCATCTACAGCTCTGTTCGAAAACCAGTACAGTGGTACCTCGAGTTACGATATTTTTTCGTTCGAGAATGCTGTTCAAATGCCATTACCAAACAAATTTATCCCCATAAGGAATAATGTAAAATAGACTAGTCCTTTTACACCCCAAAAATATACTTACAAAAGCATTTAAAAAAATAAACTTACATAAAAGGGCGATTTTGGGGACCATCGTAACTCGAGGTACCACTGTACTTGCCTATGTCCTTTCTAAATCTAAATTTATCCAATTTAAATCCGTTATTTCTGGTTCTTACTTGGTTCGATATCCTCAGTATTTTATTAATATCTCCTTTGTTTATGACCATCATCCACTTGTACACCTCGATGATATCTCCCCTCATTCTACGTCTCTCCAGAGAGTGGAGATTCAACGCTCTAAGTCTATCTTCATACGGGAGATTTCTTATACTGTAAATCATTTTAGTCATTCTTCTTTGTATGTTCTCCAATGAATCTATATCCATCCTGTAGTAAGGAGACCAAAACTGAGCTGCATAATCCAAATGAGGTCTCACTAGTGATGTATAGAGCTGTAAAATAACTTTTGGACTTCTGTTGCTTATACTTCTTGAAATAAATCCTAGTAATCTGTTAGCCTTATTGCACACACTTAGGCACTGTTGTCTTGGCTTTAGATTCCTGCTTACCATGACTCCCAAGTCTTTTCACATTCTGTATGATCAAGCTCTACTTCACCTAGTTTATAAATTCGAGGGATATTTTCATTACCAAGGACTAGTACCTTACACTTGTCCACATTGAACTTCATCTGCCACTTTTCAGACCAAGACATTAATTTGTCCAAATCCTCCTGGAGTTCACTGGTATCCTCCTCAGAATGAATCATACGGCCTATTTTTGTATCATCAGCAAATTTACTCATGTCACTTGCAATTCCTTCATCAAGGTCATTTATGTAAATTATGAACAACAATGGGCCTAAAACTGATCCTTGTGGAATGCCACTAGTGACTAATCCCCATTCAGATTTGACCCCATTAATGGAAACTCTCTGCTTTCTATTGGTAAGCCATGCCTCTATCCATGCTAGAACTTTACCTCCTATACCATGAGCTGCCACCTTTCTTAAGAGTCTCTTGTGAGGTACTCTATCGAAGGCCTTACTGAAATCCAAGTAAACTATATCATATTCTTTATCACTGTCTACTGCCTCAAATGTTTTATTGAAAACATTGGTGGAAAAAGAATCATCACAAGCAGGATATAAAGTCTCCAAAGACTGTTTAATGTTTTTATTAAGTAGGAATGCATTTGGTGACTTTAAATTAACCCTTTGTTTCTGTTGTATATGTACGTCTTACGAGCCAGTGTTTTTAACGTATGTATTAATATGCCAAAATTCTACCAGCTTCAAATCAAGCGGGAGAAAGCTGGTAGGCCCACATGTGAGAGAATGGGTCAGTGTGGTCAGTATGCACAGCATAAAAAAGATCCTGCAGCACGCAGTGCATGAGAAAAAAAAATCTCCGACCGTGTTTTTGGATTAAAATGCTGAATTTGAGCTGTATTTTCGTATAGTATTTATGGTTTTATTCTCGTTTTCTTGGTCTCATTTGATAGAATGGAAGACATATTACAGAAATAGAGATAATTTTGATTGGTTTCACGATGAAAAGGACCTTGAAATTGAGCTCAAAGCGGAAATGTTCGATTTTTGACGATGTTCAAGAGTAAACAAATGACGTCATTGTCCAATAAGTGCCCAACTAGCCATTCTAATACACAGTCACGAATGGGTTGACATTATTTATACAATTAATACAATAATGCAGTAGTCTTCATAATAGTAAATCGTTTATTTTTTGTGTGAATAAAAATTCAAAATAGAAAACAAGAGTAATATAAGAGGGTCTGGAGACATGACTGACCACTTTATTGTGTAGTTGAAATTGGTAAATGGACGGTTTCTTGTACTCAATCGATAGAACAAATGGAGTTCTAAAGAAATAGCTATGAGTTTGGTCGACTCGAATAATGGAATTGGCCGAAAATAAGGCTCAAAGTGAGCGAAATCGCCGATGCGTAAATATTGCCGAGATCGCTAACTTTGCGAGAGCGTAATTCCGTAAGTTTTCCATCAAATTTTGTACTTTTGGCGTCATTACCATCAGGAAAAGATTCTCTTATCATTTCATAAGAAAAAAATAATTTTTTTTTTTAATATTTTGCGACACAGAGACACTTTAGGATTTGGGGTCGCGACATTCGAAGGGTTAAAGCCTACACTGGTGTATAGAGCAGAAAACCCAAGGGCTCTTAAATCCTATTAAAAAAGTTCTTTTCCTCTTATATGGTGGTCAAATAAGAAAGACTGGGTAACGAGACAGTTGTTTGAAGATTGCTTTGCAAATTACTTTTTCCTTGCAGTTGAACGTTATTGCAAAGATAATGACATGGATTTTAAAATTTTGTTATTGGACAATGCACCAGGTCATCCTACTTGTCTTTCTGCCTTGAATAAAAATGTCAATGTAATTTTCTTGCCACTGAACGCTACATCATTATTGCAGCCAGTGGATCAGGGTGTCATTGTTACATTTAAGGCCTATTATTTAAGATGTACCTTTGTGCTAGCCATAAAAGTAACAATGGGAGAAAATTCCATAAGTTCAAACAAATTTTGGGAAGGTTACAATATCGAAAATGCACTTGAAAACATAAGTGAATCATGGCTTTGAATCCTATATTGAAACTGTTGGTGAAAGTATTGTGCGCTTGGGAAAGATCATCTGAAATTAGAAGCTTTGGATTGTAAAAATGTGTGTCAGTGCATTGACTCGCGTTCTGATGACCTTGATGATTCAATACTTGTGGAAATGGATCAGCATCATTTATATGAAGAAACAGAGGAAAATCAGGAAGGAGAAAATGCTTTGTCCACAAAAGAATTCACATTTTATGAACTGTCAGCGTTAATTTGTGAAAGTAGAAGATGCTTGTGACTTCATAATGAATGCAGATCCAAACATTGAATGAGGCATTAGAGTTAGGCAGGCATTACAAAATGATATTTGATGCTATAAAGATATGTATGCTGATAAAAAATAAGAAAACTGTGCAAACTATGTTCAACTATTTTCAAAATAAAAATTATATTTTTCTTTACGATATGTATGATACATTGTTTATTTACAACTGTAATAAAAGTCTTCAGTACTACTATTTTCATATTTATCTTTTGTAATTTCTTTATTTGCAAGTGTATGCAAGAGTTTCATGTGCAGTGATTTGTAATAAGCAAATGGTTAAAGATTTTGTGATCCAATGCATTTAATTGTATTGTTGAATGCATTACATTAACCCTGACGTACTTGTACATCATTGTACCCAGGGTCGTCACGTACTTGAATGCATAAATTCTAGCACCTTCAAATCAAGAGGGAGAAAGCTGGTATGCCTACATGTGAGAGAATGAGTCTGCACGATCAGTGTGCGCAGTATAAAAAAAATCGTGGAGTCAGTGGTGCATTGTGGGAATGCCATTTCAATAACTCTTGTTCACCATGTCTAGCGGTAAGAAACTCCTCACTCCTCTGCGAATTGGGACTCTTTTGTTCCCAAGTGACAGTTCAAACACAGTTGGAAGTGTCAGTGAAGATGGATTTCATGGTTTTGAGGAGTTTGTGACTGAAAACAATGTCTAGGAAACCAGAGGGAAGGAAGAAAGGAAGGTAGGAAGAAAGGAAGGAAGAGATGAGAGGAAGAAAGGAAGAGATGAAAGGAAGGAAGGTAGGAGGGAAGAAAGGAAGAGATGAGAAGAAGGAAGAAGTAAGGAAGGAAGGAAGGAGGGTAGGTAGGTAGGAAGGAGGGAAGGTAGGTAGGATGGAGGGAAGGTAGGAAGGAAGGAAGGTAGAAATGAAGGAAGGAAGGTAGGAAGGAAGGACAACCATCAACCTAGGATAACCCAAAATTTAGACAGTGATTTATTTCCATGTGGTTGGTGGGGTAATGAGGAAGGGATGGGTGTTGACAGGCAGTGAGGGTGGTGAGTGATGGTGTAATTTGTCATTGTGACACTAATTATGCCAGTGACTAGGCATATTTATAAGTCCACCCCCACACAACTACAAGCTTCAGAACCTCTTGCAGTTCTAGGAAGTGTCCAGTGACTCTATATGTTTATATATATGATAGAAAAATAGTAACAAACATTTTTTTATTGTTGGTTTGTGTAAACATGTTTTGTAAACAGTATAATGACAGCAAAGTTTGTGTGGTTATTGTGTAGTATACGAGTGAATATATACCAAATAGTCTTTATATTGGTCTCACAGGCTATAAAAGTTTCATGAAAAAATAAAATATTAAAAAATAAAAGAAAAAAGTAGGAAAAAACAAAATAAACTACAGTGGACCCCCAGTGTTCGTGATGCTCCAAACTCGAACAATTATGTAAGTGTATTTTTGTAAGTTCTTTTGAAAGTGTATTTTTGGGGGTCTAAAGGACTACGTAGTCTAATTTACATTATTCCTTATGGGAATAAATTTGTTTGGTAATGGCACTTGAACAGCATTCTGGAATGAAAAAATCACGAAAACCGGGTCCACTGTATTACCGGGTAACCGGCAGTCGGTGATGTTGCCATAAGCGGTTCAATTTTGTCAACTTCAAGCCTCCATATCTCGCTAAGTATTGATTGCAAAAATTTTTGGGCCTAAAAACTCACAAAAACCCTCTATCATTTCATAAGAAAAATATTTTTTTTCCGAATATTTTTCGACCCTGAGAATGAGTTTGGGAAAGGGTCTCTCGACCCTCAAAGGGTTAAAACACATTATAATAATACAGTGGTCTCTCGGTTTTCCTTAAGAAATGTCACGTAGGTTAGTCTATTTCAGACCCCCAAAAATACACTTGCAACAGCACTTACGAAAATACACTTACATAAATGTTCGAGTTTGGAGATGCACGAAAACCGAGGGACCACCGTACCTTGATCAGTACGGTATTGCATAGTATGGTATATTTTTGACATTCGTTAACCGTACTATGCAAGGTATTGCTGCATCTGGTTGCAATCCAGAACTATATCCCCACCTGCTTTTAATACAGTGGACCCCCGGATTTTGTCAATAATTTGTTCCAGAAGGCTGTTCCCATAAGGAATAATGTAAATTAGATTAGTCCGTTTAGACCCCCAAAAATACACTTACAAAAGCACTTACAAAAATACACTTACATAATTGTTCGAGTTGGGAGCAGTACGAAATCCGGAGGTCCACTGTATTTCTCTCTTGATTCCATCAGTCCCGGCTGCTGTCGTCCCTTTCATTTTACCCATTG
>WNWK01018467.1:0-39897 GCA_009830355.1 Cherax destructor
AGGTGCTTTGAGTTTAGTTTACTGGTACTGCAGCACTGAAAACACCACTTGCTAGTAACCCAAAACCTACCCTTGTTTCTGACCTTGATCGTATAAGGCACAGGATGATTTTATGAGATTTTTTTTTTTTTGGGGGGGGGGGAGGGGAGAGGAAGCATACCTTATGTGCCAGAAAATATGGTATTTACAGTGGACCCCCGAGTTTCGTAAAAACTTCACTCCTGAAGTCTGCTCAAGCGCCATTACCGAACGAATTTACTCCCTTAAGGAAAAATGTCACATAGGTTAATCTATTTCAGACCCCCAAAAATACACTTCCACAAGCACTGACAATATTTTTCTTTCTTTCAACACGTTGGCCGTTTCCCACCGAGGCAGGGTGGCCCAAAAGGAAAAACGAAAGTTTCTCCTTTTACATTTAGTACTGTAATATATACAGGAGAAGGGGCTACTAGTCCCTTGCTCCCGGCATTTTAGTCGCCTCTTACGACACGCATGGCTTACGGAGGAAGAATTCTGTTCCACTTCCCCATGGAGAACTGACAATATTATACTTACATAATTGTACGATTTCCGGGGTTTACAAAACTCGGGGGTCCACTGTATTGATTTATTCCAAGTTTATAAATAAAAGGTTATTTGCTATGTTTCTTTCTGCAATCTTAAATTATTACTGTTATACTATAAACATTACCCTAAAACAATGCTTCTTGTTGTGTCGTTATTTTACTTCACTTCTCTTTCTGGATTATATCCCCAAAATGACTTTTGTTTTACAGTAATTTCAATAATGATACACTAAAGTACCACCATGATATTGGTACCATAATGCATTTGTTATGGTACTGTAGATTTTCCTGGTGCCATTTATGAGATTTTATGTCCTAAGCATTCATTTCCAAATGTTACTTAACAGTTGAACTGATGTTTTACATCATAACTGTTACAATAATGCATTGGAACCCTCAATACTGTTTGTTGAATTTGAAGGCCTTAAAATGTTCGCACTGCAGCAAGCTTATTGCATTGTTTTGTCTGTTACTTCAGGCTTCATTGCTGGATGATAGCTTGAAAGCATTTTAACAATCACTTGATATATGCTGCATAAGTAATTTGAGATCATAAAATATGCTGTATTTTTTTAGTGCTTTATAACGTTTAGGATGACACCTTTAATAACTAATTGCACTACTGTATATGATTTTAATTAAGATTCGCTTAGTGCCTGTATGTCAACAATAGTTGAACACTTAAACTGCCTCGGATTTAGTACTCCTATTAGACCCTGTGGTCATAAAGAAGGCTGCGTCTCTGAAGGAACATGTACTGCTATGCTGAAATTTTTGGCAAACTTATTACATTGTGCAATTTAAATACAGATGCTATTGTTTCTAGATGTACTGCATTAATACTTTAACCAAATTGCTTCAAATCTGGTAGCTGTATGCCTTGGGATCATATGCTGTGCTCTGGAGTTTGCAACATTTGTTGCACATTTTCTTGCAATTTTGAGAACCATCTTTTTTTCAATTTACTTTTAGGATTTCATATGGATAGTGCTTCTTTTGAGAAAATTAATAATCGTTTGAGGAATGAATAAAACACTGAATTAAAAAATTAATGGGATGTAAGTTAAGAGAGCTGATGTGAAAGTTTGGAAAGCAGAAATATACAAGTTTCAAAAGAGGATCAAAATTATTGCATTCAGTGTCCTTACCTACTTTATTAAATGATTAATCTTAACTATTTTGGTTTGCACAGATCAAGCTCCAGCTCTTGAGCCTCTACTTTTGACTAATTGACTGGTGTGATGCCTGCCTCTCTAGCCTCATAGTTTATGACATACACTATTTATAACTCAACCCCTTTCATTGCATCATTATATTTCAAGAACTTTCTTCAATAAGTGTCACTTTATAATTGTTGATATATGACAGTATAGTCACTTTAGTAATTCGAATGGGATCAGAGATATAGTGGTTGTTCAATTATTCAAATGATATAGGGCAGAACCTCATTACTCTGTGGTTCCGGGTAATCCAGTTAGATGCATCATGGAGGTTGAGAGGGTCGGCTTTGCTTGATAGTTCATATCGTAAATATTTTAATGCAACTTTATGTATGTGTCAGTATAATTTATTAAAAATAAATCTGAAAGCTTAAAAATACAATATCTGTGTAGTGTTTTTCTTGTGTATATGCAAGGGATGGTATACTCAAGCTGTGTATATCACCTGCATCAAGATGTGAAAGTGCAGTAAAACAAGAAAATATTTTTAAATTTATTACTCTGTGGTTCCGGGTAATCCAGTTAGATGCATCATGGGGGTTGAGAGGGTCGGCTTTGTTTGATAGTTCATATCGTAAATATTTTAATGCAACTTTATGTATGTGTCAGTATAATTTATTAAAAAAAAATCTGAAAGCTTAAAAATACAATATCTGTGTAGTGTTTTTTTTGTGTATATGCAAGGAATGGTATACTCAAGCTGTGTATATCACCTGCATCAAGATGTGAAAGTGCAGTAAAACAAGAAAATATTTTTAAATTTATTTTATACTTGTATGAAAATCATTTTGGTATGCTAGTAATGTACAGTGGACCCCTGGTTTACGTTCACCTCCAAACTCGAACAATTATGTAAGTGTATTTTTGTAAATGCTTTTGTAAGTGTATTTTTGGGGGTCTAAAAGGACTAATCTAATTTACATTATTCCTTATGGGAACAAATTCGTTTGGTAACGGCACTTGAACAGCATTCTGGAACGAATTAATAACGTAAACCGGGGGTCCACTGTAGTATAGACATTTGTCCTCATTTTCATGCTTTTTATTTAAAATTTTCTAATATACTAGTCATTAAAAACTTAAATAAGTAGCTTAACCTATTTGAATTATAGTACAGGTCGGCCATCACTAATCTGGCATCATTGGGAACTGTAGTGTGCCGGATTAGTGAGTTTGCCGGATTACAGAGTGGTTAGGTTAGAATACACTTAATTAACCTATCAGCAGAGACTCTTTCTGCTACATCTTCCTCATTTTCATCACTGCTTTCTCCTCCACTGGCTTGCTGCTGTGGATTTACAACCATCTGCACTATTTCTGAGTCAGTATAATAATGAAATTTGAGTCAGTATAATAATGAAATTTGAGTCAGTATAATGATGAAATTTGAAATTATGCTAACCGAAATTAGTGCTGGATTACTGATGGAACCGGATAACTATTGCCGGATTAGTGATGGCCAACCTGTAATAGAATAAAAAATGGAAAAAAAAATTATCCTGATTTGGGTATAAGCCAACTGCTACACAGCTATAATTTTTAATTAGTTTTTTCTGAAAGCTTTCCATATCCCAGCTTACAGCTGGGATATAGAAAGCTGTAAGCTGGCATATTTTCTTATTAAAAAGGAGACTTATTATAGTACAGGTTGGCCATCGCTAATCCGGCAATCAGTTATCAAGTTTCATCAGTAATCCAGCACTAATTTCATCTAGCATAATTTCAGATTTTCATCATTATACTGACTTAAATTTCATCATTATACTGACTCAGAAATTGTGTAGATGGTTGTAAATCCACAGCAGCAAGCCAGTGGAGGAGAAAGCAGTGATGAAAATGAGGAAGATGTAGCAGAAAGAGTCTCTACTGATAGGTTAATTAAGTGTATTCTAACCTAACCACTCTGTAATCCGGCAAACTCACTAATCTGGTACACTACAGGTCCCAATGATGCCGGATTAGTGATGGCCGACCTGTATTAATGTTTATTACCAGTCATAAGTACATCGTCACCAATTCAAGGTTACTTATGTACATTGAGACATGATAGTGCAGGCTGTGTAGTGTAGCAGGATGCATAGGTCATGCAGGCTGTGTAGTGCAGCAGGATGCATAAGTCATGCAGGCTGTGTAGTGCAGCAGGATGCATAGGTCATGCAGGCTGTGTAGTCCAGCAGGATGCATAGGTCATGCAGGCTAGGCTGTGTAGTGCAGTAGGATGCATAGGTCATGCAGGCTGTGTAGTGCAGCAGGATGCATAGGGCATGCAGGCTGTGTAGTGCAGCAGGATGTATGCCCTGTAGTCTCCTAATTGTGGTTGCAGGGGTCGAGACTCAGCTCCTGGCCCCGCCTCTTCACTGATCGCTACTGGGTCCTCTCTCTCCCTGCTCCGTGAGCTTTATCATACCTCGTCTTAAAGCTATGTATGGTTCCTGCCTCCACTACATCACTGTGATCTTTCTCAGCTGTTTAGCTTCAGAATTCACCTTTGTATTAAATTTTTGTTTTTAAGAAATAAATTGTTTAGTTTTGAAACTGTTCAAAAAGTAGTAGTTCAAAGCCAGGGATTATTATTATAATGATAACTAAGCACTAAACTCACAAGAGTCTCAATGCCAGGGAGTACTGTACAGTACAGTTGGTAATCACTGCATCGGATTCTCTCACTGTGTTAATTTTGTTCTCTGGTGATAATTTATTTTCAGTCTCTCCAGGATCTTTTTCTTTTTCAGACTATCCTTGATTTTATCATAATCTATATTCTTTGTGAAGTTTTTTTTTTCAACTTTCATTTGTCAATTACATGGCACTTTTCAGCGTTAAATTCCATTATCTATGTATCACTCCTGGTCAATTTATCCATATCTTTGAGCAGGAATTCACAATTTTTATATTTAGATTTGTTGCTTCATTTTTAAGCATTCTTTATGTGCATATTTGTATATAAATTAGCATAAAAAAATTGGGAATAGTGAGGCATCTTCACAGGATCATTGTCCTTGTTAAACTCACAAGCAGAATCATATACTGTATAAAGTGAGTGTGTGTGTGTGTGTGTGTGTGTGTGTGTGTATCAGAGAAAATTTTCAAAAATACAGGGAAAAACCTTGTTTGCTGTTGCTTTAGTGTTTTTGAAAGATCTCAGCATATTATTTCCCTTAAGGCAGGTTCCTTGATGCTGGTGAGGAGCTCTTGATCCAAGGGATTGTATCTGTCTTTTTTTTTTTCTTCCTTAATAATAATAATAATAATAATAATAATAATAATTTTTTATTTCAATGCATGTTACAAGTGTACAATGTTATTGGTAGTTACAAATATAATACAATTATAAAACTGTAATGCAAGGAGAGCCACTGGCATGCCATGGCATTAGGGGCAGTTTATTCTAGAGACTTATTCACTAAGTACTTAATGCTAAAGAAATTGATTGAGTTTATTCTAGTTCTATATTATTTAAATTATTAAATGGTTATACATACTATTTAAAGACAATACAAGAGAAATTGGTTGAGTTTAATCTAGTTGTAGAATTTATTTCAAATTACAGTATGTTGATGCTATACTAGTATAATAACAATACTAGAAATAGTTTTTAGAGTTTCATCTAGGTATATATTTTATTTCAAATTAAGAAAATGATGATACTATAAGATTTTAAATGACAATATGATGATATGAGATTGCAACAAGTGTTAAGGAGGATGAACATATCAAAATGAGATCTTCTTAAGTAAAATAATATTGGGTTTGGAAGTTTGTTACAGTATGAGTATTTAGTATAGGGTGAGTAGGTGACTTTTGAGAAGAGTCTTGAATTGATTTTCCGACAAGGTTAACTTGATATTTACTGGTAATGAATTCCAGATTTTGGGGCCCTTTATGTGCATAGAATTTTTACATTGGTTAGTATGGACTCGGGGTATGTCAAATAGTGATCTGTGTCTTGTGTCATGTTCGTGGGACCTATTAAAGTTGTTGAGGAGAATTCTGAGCGCAGGGTTAATATTAGCATGTAGAGTTTTATGTATGTAGAAGGCACATGAATAGGTATGAATATTTTTTATGGTGAGTAGTTTTAAGGTTCTGAATATAGGTGGAGTATGCTGTCTAGAGTGGGAATTTGTTATCATCCTGACTGCAGCCTTTTGCTGGGTTATGAGTGGTCTAAGGTGATTTAATGTTGTTGAGCCCCATGCACAGATTCCATAGGTGAGATAAGGGTAGATAAGAGAATGATATAGTGCAATGAGAGCTGGTTGAGGCACATAATAGCGTATCTTAGATAATATACCTACTGTCCTTGAGATTTTCTTGGAAATTTGTTGTATGTGTGTTTGGAATTTAAGACTACTGTCAAGGTGGATTCCTAGGAATTTTCCCTCTGTGAGCCTTGTGATGGGTGAACCATTTAGCGTTATGTTAAGTGGAACATTTGTAGCTTTGTTTCCAAACTGAATGTAGTAGGTCTTGTCCGTATTGAGAGTAAGCTTATTTGTCATCATCCATGTTGATATTTTCTGTAATTCGGCATTAACTGTGTTGGCTAGTACGACTGGATTTGGGTGAGAGAAGACATATGTTGTGTCATCTGCAAACAAAATGGATTTGAGTAGTTGTGATGCATTCGGTAGGTCATTTATGTAAATGAGGAATAGGAGTGGCCCCAGGACACTACCTTGAGGGACACCGACTGTAATTTGTTGTGTGGAAGAGTTCTCTCCATTTGTGTTCACGTACTGACTTCTGTTGATGTGCGCCTCAGGAGATGTTCCTGGTGTTATACTCACCCCAAGATCTTTTTCCTTGATTGAGGTTTGCAGTCTCTGGCCCCCTAGACTGTACTCCATCTGCGGTCTTCTTTGCCCTTCCCCAATCTTCATGACTTTGCATTGTGTGTGTGTGTGTGTGTGTGTATTCACCTAGTTGTGGTTGCAGGGGTCGAGACATAGCTCCTGGCCCCGTGTGTGTGTGTGTGTGTATGTGTGAGTGTGTGATCCAACAATTAAGCTTTGCACCAATAACTCTTTACAGTTGTGACCGGGTGTGGACTAGTGAATTGCTCATTACTTTATAATATAATTTTTTCATGATTGTAACCATGTATAAACGTAAGTAAGTAAATTTACTTACTTACATGATTCATTACCTTTGTAACTTGTGAGTTCATTACCTTTGTACCTTGTCCAGCTATCAAAGCTTTGGGGCCCAGTCCGTGGACTCATTATGTACCTCTGTAATCTGTAAATACCTTTGTAACTTGTCATGATTGTGACCAGATCTACCTGAGTTCATTACCTTTGTAACTTGCTCAGCTATCAAAACTTTGGGGCCCAGTCCCTGGACCCATTATGTACCTATGTAATCTTTTGACTACCGCCCACAGGATGGGAATGGGGTGCATAATAAAGATATTAAACTAACTAAATTAGAGAAATATTTTGTAATTGATATGTGATGCTTACAGATAGACTATATGTCAGATACGTACTAGAGAAAGTTAGTATAATACAGACAGGCCTTCAGTACTTAAACTTGTTCCCAGGTGTGGTGCACAAGCCCTCTCAATGAGGCGGGTGTCTCCAGGCAGGTGAGTGACTCTTCATCAAGGAATCTCAACTGCTCTTCTTTTCCTTCAGTTCTTTAGGAAATGTGTGACCCAAGGTGAAACTCATTTATCAACAAGGCCGCTGGTTATTCCTTTTTTTTTTTAATTAACACCTAGGCAGGAAATAAGTAATTAACACTGTACTGTAACATATGTAACCTATTGCATGATTTATGTTCAATTGAATTCACTTTTACAGTCACTTACACCCACCCAAATGACTGTAAACATAAAATTCCTAATATAGCTATAGCCTATTAAATCTTAAGTTAGCCCTAAGTCCACCTAAAACACGCTTCCAGACGCTACACACAAATCCAATCCCATTACTGAATTTACCGTTTGTATTATTATTGTATGTCTCGTACTACCTCAAAATTGTATATCTAAAAATGTATGTCCAAATCTACCTCAATATTGTTAAGCTAAAAATGTATGTTCAAATGTAATGCCCCATAACCTAAACCATTATTGAGTAAGAAATAGTATTAATCTGGCTGAAATGCCTAGGCATGCTAGTGGTCATCTTTGTAATCGAAATGTAATGTAAATAAATGTAATTTAAACCAAACATTGTAAGCTTTACAAGGAAATAAAATTATTATCATTATCACTAATTGGGTAACTAATTCGTAAGGAGTTTGTTAAATAATTCAGTAACTGTATTGTAAATATTTCATTAGTACTGTAATTTGCTTAGCATACAGAATGTCGGGGCCCATACCTCTGGATTTCACTACTGCCCACGGAATGGTATGGGCACTACTGCCCACGGAATAGGTATGGGTGGGTCACTAATGCTCACGAGATAGATATGGGGTAACTACCATCCACGGGATCGGTATGTGTTGACTACTGCTCACAGGATGGATGTGGAATGACTACCGCCCACGGGGTGGGTATCGGGTGACTACCGCCCACGGGGTGGGTATAAGGTGACTACTGCTCACAGGGTGGGCATAGAGTGACTACCGCCCACGGGGTGGATATTGGGTGACTACCGCTCACGGGGTGGGCATAGGATAATAACCGCCCACGGGATGGTTATTTAAACTAACCTTGTGACTGGCAGATAATTGGAATTTAGCCTGTGATATTGTTTGGGACAACTCGTAGACCTGAGTTGAAAAGTAAGGGTGCCAACTATATCTTAATATTTCTTGGTCAGGTCGGTAATTATGTCTCTAGGCAGTTCCTTTTGAGTACCTAGTTCCTCTTGATGCCATAGTCTATAACAGATAATGTCAAGGCAGTATTAAACTTTTAAGAACAGCAGTGAGTGCAGGGCCAGTCCTTGCGGAACCCCACTCGTTACACCCCCAACACACTTGAAACTTCCCTCCCATATACCCTGTGTTTCTTGTCTTTCCGATATCGATTCCTCTCAGTATTTTATATGTCGTTATCATATCCCCACATCTCTCCTGTCCTCCAGTGTCGTCAGGTCGATTTCCCTTAACCTCTCCTTTTTAGGACATGCCCCTTAGCTCCGGGACTAGTCTTGTTGCAAACCTTTGCACTTTCTCTAGTTTCCTTACGTGCTGTGTGTGTGTGTGTGTGTGTTAGTTACCATTTTGTCCTAGGCACATGTCGATTAGACACTAAGCCTGTTTTATATGCGTGCGTATGTGTGTGTGTGTACTCACCTATTTGTGGTTGCAGGGGTCGATTCATAGCTCCTGGCCTCGCCTCTTCACTGTGTGTGTGTGTGTGTGTTAGTTAGTTACCATTTTGTCCTAGGCACATGTCGATTAGACACTAGGCCTGTTGTATGTATTGTGTGTGTGTGTGTGTGTGTGTGTGTGTGTGTGTGTACTCACCTAATTGTGGTTGCAGAGGCTGAGACTCGGCTCCTGTGTGTGTATGTGTGTGTGGTGTGTACTCACCTAATTGTGGTTGCAGGGGTCGAGACTCAGCTCCTGTGTATGTGTTAGTTAGTTACCATTTTGTCCTAGGCACATGTCAATTAGACACTAGGCCTGTTGTATATATGTGTGTGTGTATGTGTATGTAAGGAAACACTTCGAAATGTTTCTGCCCCACCGGGAATTGAACCCGGCCCCTCCGTGCGTCAAGCAAGAGCTTTACCCACTAGGCCACCGGGGGCGTGTGTATGTGTGTGTGTGTGTGTGTGTGTGTGTGTGTGTGTGTGTGTGTGTACTCATCTAATTGTGCTTGCAGGAGTCGAGACTCAGTTCCTGGCCCCGTGTGTGTGTGTGTGTGTGTTAGTTGTGTGCGTGTGCGTGTTCACACCTTAGACCCCTGCGCATTGCCGCCTGCCTCTCTGCCAGCTCTTCGATCACTTCCTCCTTTACCTTCTCTCTATATCCCAATAAGAGAGAGAGAGAGAGAGAGAGAGAGAGAGAGAGAGAGAGAGAGAGAGAGAGAGAGAGAGAGAGAGAGAGAGAGAGAGAGAGAGAGAGAGAATATCTTTATAACAGAATTCTCTCTCCACCCCGAAATGTATCCGGTCACAGTGCCGACTAGATATCCATATAATATATATACTATATACATATATATATATATATATATATATATATATATATATATATATATATATATATATATATATATATATATATATATATACACATATATGATGTGTTGATTGCAGCACGAAAGGCCTGGAGCTATCACTCTACTCCCCCGTGGTTGTTTTGCATCCTGTATCACTTGGTTTGCGATATCTGCATATATATATATATATATATATATATATATATATATATATATATATGTTCATCAAGAACTGCAAGAAGCCCCTATCACATGCTTTTAACATCGTATGGAGAGGGAGCATGGACACTGGGATCGTCCCGCAGCTACTAAAAACAACAGAATTAGCCCCGCTCCACAAAGGGGGCAGTAAAGCAATAGCAAAGAACTACAGACCAATTGCGCTAACGTCCCATATCATAAAAATCTTTGAAAGGGTTCTAAGAAGCAAGATCGCCACCCATCTTGATACCCATCAATTGCACAACCCAGGACAGCATGGGTTTAGAGCAGGCCGCTCCTGTCTGTCCCAACTACTGGACCACTACGACAAGGTCCTGGATGCTCTAGAAGATAAACAGAATGCAGATGTTATATACACAGATTTTGCAAAAGCCTTTGACAAGTGTGACCATGGTGTAATAGCACACAAAATGCGTGATAAAGGAATAACAGGAAAAGTTGGTAGATGGATCTATAATTTCCTAACACGTAGAACACAAAGAGTAGTAGACAACAGAGTAAAGTCTGAGGCAGCTACTGTGAAAAGCTCTGTTCCACAAGGCACAGTACTTGCTCCCATCCTATTCCTCATCCTCATATCAGACATTGACAGAGATATAAGCCACAGTGCCGTGTCTTCCTTTGCAGATGACACCCGAATCTGTATGACAGTGTCCACCGTTGAAGACACTGCAAGACTCCAAGCAGACATAAACCAAATCTTTAAATGGGCTGCAGAAAACAATATGAAGTTCAATGATGAGAAATTTCAATTACTCAGATACGGAAAACGTGAAGAAATTAAAATCACATCGGAGTACATAACTAATTCCAACCACACAATAGAGCGAAAAACTAATGTCAAAGACCTGGGAGTGATCATGTCAGAGGATCTCATCTTCAAGGACCATAACAATGTAGCAATTGCATCTGCTCGAAAAATGACAGGATGGATAATGAGAACCTTCAAAACCAGGGATGCCAAGCCCATGTTGACACTTTACAGATCGCTTGTTCTATCTAGGCTGGAATATTGCTGCACACTAACTGCACCTTTCAAGGCGGGTGAAATTGCTGACCTTGAAAATGTGCAGAGAACCTTCACCGCATGCATAAGTGCGATAAACCACCTCAACTACTGGGAACGCTTGAAGTTCCTAAACCTGTACTCTCTAGAACGCAGGCGGGAGAGATACATTATTATATACACATGGAAAATTCTCGAGGGCTTAGTACCAAACTTGCACACAAAAATCACTCCCTACGAAAGCAAAAGACTCGGCAGGCGATGTAACATCCCCCCAATGAAGAGCAGGGGTGCCACTAGCACGTTGAGGGACAACACAATAAGTGTGAGGGGCCCAAGATTGTTCAACTGCCTCCCAGCATACATCAGGGGGATTACCAACAAGCCCCTGGCTGTCTTCAAGCAGGCACTGGACAGGCACCTCAAGTCGGTACCTGATCAGCCGGGCTGTGGTTCGTACGTTGGACTGCGTGCGGCCAGCAGTAACAGCCTGGTTGATCAGGCTCTGGTCCAACAGGCGGCCTGGTCACAGACCGGGCCGCGGGGGCGTTGACCCCTGGAATTCTCTCCAGGTAGACTCCAGGTATATGGATATCTAGTAAGAAAGTTGGAAGAAAATTTTTATTTATTTTGCTAGAGCTATTATCACAACTACTCTTACCACTACTACTAATGCTACTACTATGTTTAAGTGGCTCATAGTTAACTGATCGTTTTAAGATAGTTCCTGAGCTGCATCATGATTTAAATGAGCACAAGCAGTCCCTGCATGCTATGTCATTCAGGTATTCATCGGGCTTGACCAGTTGCTTCATAATGAGCAACGTTCTTTTAGTGCTTACAACTTTCAAAGGGGATTCTGCTTCAGGGATTCTACAACTCTGCCCCCCCCAAAAAAAAATCTGTACCCACGCTGTGTTGCACCTCTTGCCTAAGGGTAAGTAAGTTTATTCAGGTATACACAAATACAGTTACATAGATTATTATACATAGCATCATATGTGTAGAGAACCTAGGATAACCCAAAAAAGTCAGACAGAGTGACTTATTTCCATTGGGGTCCTGTCATGTTATTTCGAAGTACGTACTGTATCACTCTGCACTTCAAATAGTTCTTCACGTCTAAGTGTCAAATTTATTTAGTAGTTTAAATAGTTGAACGAGATCTCGGTTCTTTTTCCTAAGGGAAAGCAGATTAAGTGAGGTGAGTCTTTTAATATATGGTTTTGTTGGTCTTCTCTGCACTCTAGTCTTAATAAACTTAATAATAATATCTTTATTTACTACAAGTATATGTACAATGTATATAGGCCTAGCTGACATCAATGACATGCTACTATATAGAAAGCCACTTGTTATGCTGAGCATTTCGGGAAATTAGGTCAGTTTTGTCCCAGCATGCGACCCACACCAGTCGACTAACACCCAGGTACCCATTTTACTGATGGGTGAACATAGAGAAACGGTGTAAGGAAACACGTCTGATGTTTCCACCCCTTCGCCGGGAATCGAACCCGAACCCTCACCGTGTGAAGCGAGAGCTTTTTACACCAGGCCACGGGGCACCTGGAGTTTACCTGGAGAGAGTTCCAGGGGTCAACGCCCCTGCGGCCCGGTCTGTGACCAGGCCTCATGTTGGATCAAAGCCTGATCAACCAGGCTGTTACTGCTGGCCACACGCAGTTCAACGTACGAACCACAGCCTGGCTGGTCAGGCACCGACTTTGGGTGCCTCTCCAGTGCCTGCTTGAAGACAGCCAGGGTCTATTGGTAATCCCCTTATGTATGCTGGGAGGCAGTTGAACAGTCTTGGGCCCCTGACACTTATTGTGTTGTCTCTCAACGTGCTAGTGGCACCCCTGCTTTTCATTGGGGGGATGTTACATCGTCTGCCGAGTCTTTTGCTTTCGTAGGGAGTGACACTCGTGTGCAAGTTTGGAACTAATCCCTCTAGGATTTTCCAAGTGTATATAATAATGTATCTCTCCGGCCTGCGTTCCAGGGAGTACAGGTTTAGGAACTTCAAGCGTTCCCAGTAACTGAGGTGGTTTATTGCAGTTATGCGTGCTGTGAAGGTTCTCTGTACATTTTCTAGGTAAGCAATTTCACCTGCCTTGAAAGGTGCAGTTAGTGTGCAGCAATATTCCAGCCTAGATAGAACAAGCGACCTGAAAAGTGTCAACATGGGCTTGGCATCCCTGGTTTTGAAGGTTCTCATTATACATCCTGTCAGTTTTCAGGCAGATGCGATTGCTACAGTGTTATGGTCCTTGAAGGTGAGATCCTCTGTCATGATCACTCCCAGATCTTTGACATTAGTTTTCCGCTCTATTGTGTGGTTGGAATTTGTTTTATACTCCGATGAGATTTTAATTTCCTCACGTTTTCCATATCGGAGTAATTGAAATTTCTCATCATTGAACTTCATATTGTTTTCTGCAGCCCATTTAAAGATTTGGTTGATGTCTGCTTGGAGTCTTGCAGCTTTTCACCGTAGCCGCCTCAGACTTTACTCTGTTGACTACTACTCTTTGTGTTCTACTTGTTAGGAAATTATAGATCCATCTACCAACTTTTCCTGTTATTCCTTTATCACGCATTTTGTGTGCTATCACACCATGGTCACACTTATCAAAGGCAGACTACATAGGGTATGTACATTCCTCCAGGCTACATGGGTATGTACATTCCTCCAGGCTACATGGGGTATGTACATTCCTCCAGGCTACATGGGGTATGTACATTACCCCAGGCTACATGGGGTATGTACATTCCTCCAGGCTACATAGGGTATGTACATTCCTCCAGGCTACATGGGGTATGTACATTACCCCAGGCTACATGGGGTATGTACATTCCTCCAGGCTACATTGGGTATGTACATTCCTCCAGGCTACATGGGGTATGTACATTACCCCAGGCTACATGGGGTATGTACATTCCTCCAGGCTACATGGGGTATGTACATTCCTCCAGGCTACATGGGGTATGTACATTCCTCCAGGCTACATGGGGTATGTACATTACCCCAGGCTACATGGGGTATGTACATTACCTCAGGCTACATGGGGTATGTACATTACCCCAGACTACATGGGGTGTGGAAACTTTTGATAATTTTCCTATGATTTAAATGTAATAAGTGGTAGGGATACTAATGTTTATATAATAATGCAGGTGCGTAATGTTAATGTGACTTGAAACAGGTGATAAGTCACGGGTAATCAACATATTCCCTATAATTTCCTTTTACAATGTAATAAATTAAGTTGAATTATTGTAATATTGGAGGAAATAATATTCTGATTAGGTAAATCTATAGCACACACATAAACATCACTAAATTTAAATAAATATGTGTCTATAAGGTAGAAAAGGTATTGGGTAGAGTTACTGGGTCTCCCGTAGTATGACCGCCAGCGCACTCAGGTCATACACTGTGATCTGGGGGTCGGTCCCGGTAGAGCTGAAAAAACATTAGGACGTTTCCTTAAGATATATGCTGTCCAATGTTCACCCATCAGTAAAATGGGTACCTGGGTGTTAGTCGACTGGTGTGGGTCGCATCCTGGGAAAAAATTGATCTATTATTATTATATAAAAAAAAAGTGCTAAAAATTGATCTATTGCCCGAAATGCTCTGCATAACAAGGGGCTTTCTATATAGTAATATGTCATTGATGTCAGTTAGGCCTGTATACCTTGTACTTGTAGAAATAAAGATTATTATTATATTAGTATTATTATTATTATAAGAAAAGTGAAGGGGAGGGAACCAACGATGATAGGACGAACCGGCTTGTCGTGAAGGTTTTCCTCTAATTTGTGGTGTCCGATAGCAATATTATCGGGTAATCATTATTATAAAAAATGAAACGCTAAACCTATAGGGTAATTTAACGCTACAATATAATGGGAAGAGGACAGACATCTGTAATTGTCCAGCTAGAGAAGGAAATGAAGGAATCTAGTGAGTAAACGACAGAAAATGTAACAAGGAAGCTGTGAGTGAGACGCCATATTATCTTCTACCGCTTGTCCTCTTCAATAATTAGTTTGGCTTCCCAGTACTACGTATGTGTTACAAACCACACGACAGGTAAGTTTACTTGATACTGGCCAATTTTCTATGTAATCTTCCTGTGGGAGGCGTTAGGATATACCACCAATGTAATAAAGTCCACTTAAATTCTTTTATTAAATTATATTTGATAATAATTATTAAATATCCAGTCCACTTAAAAGTCAGTCCTACTGACATGATTTTTTATAATAAAGATACAGGAACCAGGGAGTTTGAGACAGGGGCACTGAAGGAGGTGCATTGATCCAGTGTTGGTCCCACCAAGTCTCCACCATACATTACAGCATCAGTACTTTTATTTTAATTGTATCCAAGGTTCTCCCCGAGTGTGGGTAGGTTAATTCCAGTGTGTTCTCGTGAAAATCACCCATATGGGGTATATACATTCCCCCGCGCTACATGGGGATGTATATACATTCCCCCGCGCTACATGGGGATGTATATACATTCCCCCGCGCTACATGGGGATGTATATACATTCCCCGCGCTACATGGGGATGTATATACATTCCCCCGCGCTACATGGGGATGTATATACATTCCCCGCGCTACATGGGGATGTATATACATTCCCCCGCGCTACATGGGGATGTATATACATTCCCCCGCGCTACATGGGGATGTATATACATTCCCCCGCGCTACATGGGGATGTATATACATTCCCCCGCGCTACATGGAGATGTATATACATTCCTTGCACATGACATGCAAAGAACTTAAAGTTACTTTTTTGCAAGCTTTCAGCGACTTACTGTTTATTTGCAGAATCCAGTATCCCATGTTCAGTGCTATGAATTGAGAGGTTTGACATTTGCTGCTGTCATATGGTTGAATGTAGATAGTTGTTGAAAAGTTAGAGGACCTGAATGACCATCTGTCTGCTGCTGCAGTTTATCATCAGTGACCCCTCAAGGAAGGTTCCTTTGATGCTTGTGAGGGGCTCTTGATCTAGGGAACTGGATCTGTGTTCCAGTTCCCTGAATTAAGCCTGAATACCTTCCATCCCCCCCACAGGCGCTGTATAATCCTACGAGTTTAGCGCTTCCCCCTTGATTATAATAATAATTATCATCATGAAAAAAAAAAAGATGGAGAGCGTGTTGGCGGCAATGTGAATGGAAATGCAAAGGGAGACATTTCCTTCGACTACACAGTACAATCACAGCTATGAAGGTTGTTTATGCTTGGAACTTAGATTGGCATTTCCAGACGCGAAATCAAATCGTCCCTGAAGTTACGAAGCTCATCTCCGGAAAGTTCAGGCTCAAGGTCTCCAGTATTTATTACCAATGGTGCTTTAGCGAGGATGTTAATTTATTTCACCGTTAGAGTTGTGACTCACGAAATCGTAATGACACGATTGCAAACAAACGCTAGCCACTGGGCCAGCTGGCTACAAGATTCATCCAACTAGGTATATTATACATCATAAAAGAAAGGTTAGCATGGACCACTGTGTTGTTCAGCTTATGGAAACAGGGGCAGTCTCTGACACACATACAATACCTCTGAAGTTGTATATGCTTTGCAACTTGTTCATTTCCAGACGCAATCAAGTATCTGAGTTAGCTCATCTCCGGAAAGTTCAGGCTCAAGGTTCAGTATTTCAAAGGTGCTTTAGCGAGGATGTTAATGATTCCCGTTAGGTTGACCCCAGAAATCTAATGACACGTTCAACAACGCACCACGGGCCAGTGGCTAAGATTCATCCAACTAGGTATATTATCACCATAGAAGTTAGATAGCACCACTGTGACCACAAATACAAGTTTTTACAGACGAATCTCCCGCTAGCTGGCGGGAGATTCCGTTTGGTATGGATATTATAGTAATGATGTCTTACAAGAATTAGACTTGTCTTGGTTACTGCACGATCCAAGAGTTATATACTCTGACGAAATACATTTGCAGTCCCCCTCCAAATAATCCATAATGTTATCAAAATTATTACTAGCTATGTATCCCCAAGTTCAGTGTAGTCAAGTTACTTCGATAGCTTTATTATGCATTCTAAACTCGTCCTGCAAACAGTATTCAAAAACAATTACCCTGGCCCTGTTTACGTCAACCCAAGCAAGGGGCCGAGTAGTTGAACCTCCAGGCTCTCAAGAGGCAGAGGAACTACAGCCCAACTCCCTCAAGAAACGTAGGAGTTATAGCTCATCCTCTAAAAATGTCTAGGAGCCAGAGATAACTCTGAAGGGGTCAAAGTGGTATTAGCTCAACCCACTTAGGAATCTAGTGCCACCAGCTTAAATAATATCCTAAAAGTCCCAGAGATGGCCAGAAAGTGTAATAATCCTTTGCTAGACAACTGGTTAGCATGACCTACTTTCAGTAGTGGACTACTCCCTTCTGTGACATCACCTCTAGCTGCTACACCTCACTTCTGCTTCAGTATATAAGGTCTGGCCACATGCCTTTTCTCTAGGCAAAGGGGCATACGATCTCCTATCAATGCTGAGAACTGATCACCTAGAAATTATGTATTTCTTTTTGTCTCCAGTGTTATATTCATTCATATTTAACTGAAGAAGCCCCTCTGTGCAGGCGAAATGTCTTGGCAAGAAGGGTACCCAAACATTGTATGTGTTACATTCATCACCTTGCAGTATTGTATGCCATCAATAATAGGAAGCTTGTCTGATAAAACAACACCATGGTATCTCATTACAGGGTAAGCCGTCTGCAACTCCTTTGCTAAACAACTGTTTAGTATAACCTAGAAGAATAAAAAGGCACTATACCGTGACTGGAACAATGCACAAATACGTAATCCGAACATAGGAGACTGAAATTTATGACGACGTTTCGGCCTGACCATGCTAGTCACACTGTGTGACTAGTTTATGGTCCTAGTCGACCTGAAATGCTGTCATACGTTTCAGTCTCCTATGTTCGGGTTATCTGTGTATAGCATGACCCCCACCCTCTCTCCCCCCCTACTACAATACAATCCACAGCTAGACAACCGGTCTGCTGTACGGTACTTTCTGGAAGTTGGTGGTTGTCACTCAGCTGATCGAGACGTGCTTTTTGAAGGCTCCTCAGTTGTTTGTTGGTGGTGACGGTCCTGTTTAGGCTCTTCACTATATATTTTTTCTTGTGTGCATGTGCTTCTAGTAATTTCTTCATATCAAGCAGTGTTATTTGACCCATTTCTGGAGAGTTTACCTGGGATGTTTGCCTGGGGGGACCCCCTCTGGCCCATACTCAGTTGACACCTGTTTCCTCGCCTCTGGACCATGATATGGATATTGTGTCCCCTGCTGGGAACTATAAACGGGCCCTTGAGGTTGATGATGGAGCCAGGCCCCTGTCTAGCCCTAAGCGCCAGCCAACTTCTTGTCTGGACTGTGTTTCTTCTCCACCCCACATTACCCCAGATGTGATAGTAGTTATCGTGCGTCCCAAGGCTGGTGGTACCCCCTTCACCAATCCACGGGAAGTCACTAATGCCATCAGTGGCTCTCCTTTCGGCAAGGCCTGCATAGACGGGGGTGTCCAGCAACTCGGTAGGGGTGCAGCCCTAAAGCTCCGACTACATCGTAAGTCTTTTCTAGCCAGAAATTTACCACTTAATGCTATCCATGTCCTAGGTAAGTGTAATGTAGTCTGCTGGGAGGTCCGCTCCTCAATCCTTGCTGCTGGTTGTTGTTACGGTAGAATTGGATCGATTTCCTCATCCCTATCAGATGAGGAGATCCATTCTGAGTTGGTTTTGAGTGGGGGGATGACTTAGGTTTGCGAGAGGTTTGGAGCCTCTCGACTCGTCCTGCCCCGTCTCGTATGGTTCGTATATGTTTCTCAGGTGCTCTCCCGCAATTTGTAATTTTTGGCAATCTAAGGTTTCCTGTCCTTCCATATACTTTTCCTCTTCTTCGGTGTCGGAAATATTTTCTTTTTGGGCATGGAGAGTTGTCCTGCTGTGGTAAGGTTAGGTGTGCAAACTGTAGTGGGTTTCACCCAGTAGTCAAAGACGGTATTCCCTGTACTCGTCCTGCCTCATGCTATTTTTATAAAGGGGCCCACAAAGTCACATCCCGGTCTTGCCCGGCATATCGCCAGGCTCTTGATTTGGCAAACTCAGCCAAGGCCCAGTCCCTTTCCCTCGATGAATGTAACTCCAGCCTGCTGTCCGTAAAGCCAGTCACAGTTCATCGGCCCTTGCCTCCTTCGTCTCCAGCGCCCCCCACTAAGGGCTTCTCCCAAGCACCAGTGTGGCCGGGTCACCTGTTCTCCGCAGGTGTGAGGACTAATGTCCCTGTTTCAAACCGTTTTGCAGCTCTTGCAGAACTCTCTCTACCCTCAGAGGATTCCCCACCTCCGGGGCAACATCTTCTTCAGGTGTCTTCAGATCCGGCTTCCACTGCGGAAGTTATTGCTCATGCTCCTCCTCGTTTACGACGCATATCCTCCCGTCAAGGTGGTGCAGTTTCAAAATCAACTCGCAGTTTGGTACCCCCCCCTGTCCAAATGAACCCCTTGCCTGACCCAGTGCCTCACTCCTCACAGAAGTCCCCCCCCTCCATTTCTCCTCGACCCCAGCCTGCCACTGTCTCAGGACCCTTAGCTATTGATGATTCTGATGTTTCACTCTCGCCTGCCTGGGCTTCATTTCTTCGTCCTGTCCTCCATTTGGTGGAGGAAGTGCTTCATTCCTTCCTACAGGGCACCTCTTTTATGACTGCATGTCTGTCGGTTCTCCCTCTCATCATTGGGCTTCTTAGTTCGCACACGTGACTCACTCCCACTCTATTTTTCTTCTCTGGAACATTCGTTCCATATTGGGAAAGCTCCCAGACCTCCAGAAGTATCTGGCTGAGGTACAGCCACTCGTGGTGGGCCTCTCCGAGACATGGTTACGTCCTCGTCATTCTGTTCGGCTGTCGGGTTTCACTGTTTATCAACGGGATCGCCTTGAAAGGGGTGGTGGTGGCCTAGCTCTTTTGGTGTGTAGCCGGCTCTAGAGTGTGATCCTTTCCCTTCGAACCTATGAGAATGGGGTGTTAGAAACTCTAGCTGTGCGCGTTGCCTTGGGCACTCAGTGGTGTACCTTCCTCCTGATTTAAAATCCGGGCAGGTCAGTAACACAGAGTGAGTTTACCCATTACTTTGGGCAACTCAGTGGTTCTGTACTTGTCATAGGGGATTTCAATGCTAGGCACCATTTCTGGGAGCCATCCATTTCTTTGGGAGCCATGAATCCCACAGGTAGGGCCTTGTTCCAAGCCCTCCTCGCATCTTCCCTTTCGTTGCTCACACCACCAGGATTGAAGACTAGAGTGGATCCACACAGGACGAGCTTCACCCTTGACCTCGTTCTTGGGTGTGAGTATTTCACTACAGCCATTGTTTCTGTAGGCCCCTTCATGGGGAGTGATCATCTCCCTGTCACTGTATCTACCAATGGAGCCCCAACAGTGCCAGTGATGGCAATTCGTCCACGGTGGAAAACCACCAGGCCGGTTGGACGAGTTACAGTAACACACTCTTTGATTATAGCCTGCCTCAAGACTCTCTGTTGGACGATGCCGTTGCATCCCTTCAAGGGGCCATGTTAGAGGCAGGCTCCCGTTCATTTCGTCTTTCTGGGAGCTTCTCCCGTTCTCACCCCCGGGTTCCATGGTGGAATGATGAGTGCCTTCAAGCAGTGAAGGCTCGTCGAAAGGCGTGGGCACAGTGGCGGCGCCAACCTTCAAGGGCTCTACAGTTGGCTTACCGAAGGGCTGACGCTTTATGTCGGCGAACACTCCTCCATGCAAAACGTGAATCATGGGCTTCTTTCTGTTCTTCTCTTTCTTTTCGCACCTCTGCTAGCCGGGCATGGGGTTTCTTCCACTCTATGCTGGGATCTCGATCTGTAAGCTCCTTTCCCCTGTTGGGGGATGGTGCAACGCCACTCTTCCCTCAGGATAAAGCGAACTTGTTTGCTAATTTCTTTGAGCCTAAGTTTGCTCCTCCCCCCCCCTCTACCTTCTAAGGTGATCAAATGGGGTCCTCTGCCCCCTGTAGTACCCGAGGTTGACTGCCAGGTGCTGGCATCTCCCTTCAGTTCTCATGAACTACAGCGGGCACTCTCCCAGCTTTCTTCCCGTTCTTCTCCTGGGGAGGATAACATACCTTATTCATTCTTACTGCATCTACCCCCCTCTTGTACAGATGCCATGCTGGAGGTTTTCAATGCCAGCTGGTCTCAAGGAGTTTACCCGATGCGTGGAAGCACTCTCTACTGGTTCCGATTCTGAAACCAGGCAAAGATAATACCCAACCAGACTCTTACCGACCCATTGCTTTACTGCCCTGCTTGGGTAAAGTGATGGAAAGACTGGTGGCCACCCGTCTCTCATGGTGGACTGAGGAACATGGCCTCTTACCTGACAACCAGAGTGGCTTCCGTGAGGGTCGATCCACTCTCGACTCTTTGCTTCAATTTGTACAGTTAGTGCATACTTCTTTCGAAAGCCTGGAGTTCCTTCTGGCTGCCTTTTTGGATCTGCTTGGAGCATTTGATTCTGCATCCCACACGGCAATACTTTTTAAGCTAGCCCGTATGGGGCTGGCAGGAGCCCCCCTCTGTTGGATGCGCAACTTTTTACAAGGGCGAACCTTCCGGGTTGCAGTAGGTGGCACGATGTCCTCACCCCGTCCTATATACCGGGGAGTGCCCCAGGGATCCGTTCTTAGTCCTCTCCTTTTTTCTATATTAATGTCAGATCTCCCTTGCATGCAGGGCGTGCATACCCTGGTGTATGCAGATGATGTGGCCCTTATGTACAGTGCCACTACTTTGCTGGCCGCACAAAAAAACCTTCAGCATGCCCTACAGTGCATAACATCATGGGCTGCCACCTGGGGTTTGGAGGTTAGTGTCGCCAAGTCCCGGCTCTTATGTTTTACTAGACGACGCCTCTCTACTCTTCCATCTGTTTCATTGGGTCAGACTCCACTCCCTTTGGTCTCTTCTCATAGATGGTTGGGTGTCACTTTGGATGCACCACTCTTGACGTGGAGGAAACACATAATAGCCCTCCACCTCTCATGTGCATGCCGCACTGCACTCATGCGCCGAATCTCTGGCACCAAGTGGGGGGCAGATCGAGACCTCCTCTTTAAATTTTATACAGCTATGGTTCGCAGCAAACTCACCTATGCGAGTGAGGTGTATGGCTCGGCTTCTCCCTCCTCTCTTCACCCCCTGGATGTTCTACAGAATTCTGCCATCCGCAGTATGCTGGGGGCGTTCCCCTCTACTCCCATTGCAGCCTTGGAAGCAGAGTCTGGGATAGTCCCCCTCTCGTCAATGAGAATGGCAAGGAACTGCTTACGGCTCCATCATATGGCCTCTCTGCCCTGTACTCACTCATGCTGTCTCTCCCCACGAGTGTGGGAGGCAGCCTCCGTCCCCCCACGTTTGGGTCAGCTTTCTTTTGTGGCCAGGGCCCAATGTTCCTTGACCTACCTTTCACTCCTTGCACCAGTGGTGACTCCGTCCCTCTTCACTCCCGGTCACCCCTGGATGGACCTGACACAGTACATCCACCTGGATTGGCCCTCTAGGAACAGGAAACTCCCCCAGATAGCTGCAATTCTCTTTGAAGAGTTTCGTGCTGTCACATATGGTTCTGCCTTCTCCATCTACACGGACGGCTCAGCACGAAATTCCCCCCTTCTACTTCTGCTGCATTCTTTGCTGATCTTTCTGTGTGTCAAACTTGGCGGTTGGACTCCGCTCACTCGGTCCTGGCAGGGGAGCTCTTCGCCATACATCAGGCCTTGGTGTTTGTCCTTGCTCACCTCCCTCCTCAGCCTTTGGTTCTCTTCTCTGATTCCCAATCTTCCCTAGCACTTTTGTGTTCTGCTCGTCCACGGTCCCTACGTGTCCTTGTCCGACAGACGCAGTCTCTTATCCTACGTTTTGTGCGAAGTCCAGATTGGAGCATCTCCCTTCAGTGGGTACCTGCCCATGTTGGCATTCAGGGCAATGAAGTGGCCGATCGTGCAGCCTCCCTTGCACATGCACTTCCTACCATTACCTCTCTTGCGCTGGGCCGCAGTGATTTCACAAGGACTGTTTGGAAGGCAATCCGTCATTTGTGGCAGAAGGAACTGGTACGCTCCCTCTCTACTTCGGCACTGAGTTCTGTCCGATCTTTCAATGGCCCCTGCCCTTGGGCTCGCCATCCCAATCGCTCCGTGGATGTTGCACTGACTCGCCTCCGGGTTGGACACTCACGACTGGCGGCTCATCTACACCGCCTTCGAATGACGGACTCTCCGTACTGCCCGTGGTGTCCCTCACAGCCTGAGACTGTGGAACACTTCCTCCTGTGGTGCCCACGCTATCACTCTGCACGGACTGTTCTCCGAGCGGCCTTGCACATGTTTGGGGTGCAATCTTTAACCCTACCTCTCCTTTTTAATGGGGAGGGGTTTGATCCTCCAGACCGTCAGGAAATATTGGCCTGTACCTGCACATTCTTGCTGGCTTCAGGGCACATAAAGGACATATAATACGCAGTTATTATTCTAACATCCTTCCAATTTGGCTGAGGTTCCTTCTCCGAGCGTTGGATGGCAGGGCTCGATACGGCGTATGCTGTCAGTGGCCCTATAAAACCCCAACGAAGAAGAAGAAGCTAGACAACCCCTCCCCCCCCTTTTCAAAGACCTAAACCTACTCACAATACAAAACATTCACTCGTACTACTGTGTAACCTACATTTACAGAACAATCAATTCTTATATAAATCC
This sequence comes from Cherax destructor, assembly GCA_009830355.1. Taxonomy (NCBI): domain Eukaryota; kingdom Metazoa; phylum Arthropoda; class Malacostraca; order Decapoda; family Parastacidae; genus Cherax; species Cherax destructor. The sequence goes on from WNWK01018467.1 coordinate 23,987, forward strand.
CGACCTGAAGCGCTTTCTTGACAGTTGCAATAGGACCCATAGACAATACTAGGCACAAAAATCTCTATGACATTCCCTGTGTCAGGCTAAATCTTTTAAAAACTCAATGTACATAAAAGGGCCCAAAATCTAGAAAACTCTGCCAGAAATCTCCAGAACCACTGGCTCAGCTAGCATTTTTAAAACTACAGTTAGAAAATGCCTTATCTCCTTAACCTATCCCAGCCCATCATAAATACATATGTAAAAACTATATACAAGTACTACATGCATTTGCTCAATATCATGAACGTAGGTAAAACATTATAATCAAACAAACAAACAAATTTTATTTCATTGCAGATTGCAGATTACATAGGTATCGGTAGTTACAATGTAAATTGAGTGCAAGGAGAGCCACTGACATGCCATGGCATTAGGGGCAGCTTATTCTAGTCCTTAAAAACTATGTACTTAATATTAGAGAAATTTATTGAGTTTATTCTAGTTAAAAATTATTTTCAAAATTACAATATGATGAAATTTTACTGTTTAAATTATTATATAATGATATTAGATATTAGATTGTTACAGGTGTTAAGATTCTTGAATGATAATATGGAATTGAGATTATCTTAAGGAAAATAACATTGAGCATTTTTGACATTAACTTATAATATGAGTAGGGGGTAACATAATAGTAACATATTATTAAAAATTGAGATTATCATATAGGAAAGTAATAATAAGCATTTTTCAAAGTAGTTTATAGTATGATCATTTAGTTTTGGGTGAGTAGGTGGTTTTGAGTTGAGTCTTAAATTGATTTTCAGACAAGATTATCTTAATATTTACTGGTAATGAATTCCAGATTCTGGGGCCCTTTATGTGCATAGAATTTTTACATAGGTTGATATGAACACGGGGTATATCAAAAAGTGATCTGTGTCTTGTGTTGTGGTCATGGGTCCTATTAAAGTTGGTGAGGAGAGTTTTGAGCGAGGGTTTATATTAGAGTGTAAAGTTTTATATATGTAGTAGGCACAAGAGTAAGTATGAATGTTCTTTACGGTGAGTAGTTTGAGACTTTTGAATATTGGTGGAGTATGCTGTCTAGAGTGGGAATTTGTTATCATTCTGACTGCAGCCTTTTGTTGTGTTATGAGTGGTCTAAGGTGATTTAACGTTGTTGATCTTCATGCACAGATTCCATAGGTGAGATACGGGTAGATAAGTGAATGATATAGTGCAAGGAGAGCTGATTGAGGTACATAATAGTGTATCTTTGATAATATGCCTACTGTCTTCGAGATTTTCTTGGAAATTTGTTGTATATGTGTTTGGAATTTAAGGCTACTGTCAAGGTGGATTCCTAGGAATTTTCCCTCTGTGAGTCTTGTGATGGGTGTACCATTGAGTGTTATGTTAAGTGGAACATTTGTGGCTTTGCTTCCAAACTGTATGAAGTAGGTCTTGTCAGTATTGAGAGTAAGCTTGTTAGTCGTCAATATATACAATATATACAATATATCAATATATCAATATATACTTACTCTGAATATCTGTAATCCTTTCAAATGTTAATCATTCCATTGTGTCCACCTTAGGTTAATAATCAAAACTTATTAAAGCCATATAGCATGAACTAATAGAATATTTAGTTCTCTTGTATTCATTGTAACTCACCTAATGCCCCTATGTACAAAATGACTGCCCTATTATTGCCTTATTAAACATAAGTTTGCCCAAAATGCTCTGCATATAATGGGGCTTTTGGCATGTGCCCCCAATGTTTATATGTACTCCTTTGTACAAACAAATCGTGCAGAAATAAAATTATTATTATTATTATTATAACTTCCACTAGTGGGCCCCACACACTTGTAATGTTACCTCCAAGCTGCTTTACTGCTACTTCTGCTCCAGTATACGAGCTCTGACTGCTTGTCAGCTTTACGCTAAAAGACTGACCATCTAACAAGGCTGAAGGACTGATCATCTCATGATTATTTCTACTTTCTTCAGTATTATATTTTACTGTATTCGACTGAAGAAGCTTGTTGCAAAGGCAAAATATTTTAGCAATAAAGATACTCAAGTGTTGTTCATCAACTTATCAGTATTGTATACCATCAACAAAATGGTTCTTTGGTTAAAATGAAGATTTTTAATTACCAAAGAGGAATTTAAAGGAATGCATATATAATTCAAATGTCAATTAATGGAGATACAGTATTTTAACAAATATTTAAAATGTAATGTGTGGAAAATTTTCCATCAAGGTTAATACAGAGTATATTTAATGAAATATTTCATATGATACAAGTGCAGCACTTAGGTATCTTTACTACTGAGATGTTTTGTCTGCACAACAGGCTTCTTTAGTTGTATTCAGCTGAAGTAACCTGTAAGTTAGTTTATTTATGTAAAATTTACACAATTTTGAATGATTTACAATTGTCTTATATAATAACAGTTGTGTAAATTACCTAGGCTTACCCCAAAAAAGGCAAAGTACTTTATTTCCATTGGTGTCCTATTGGGGACCTGTTAAACCTACTCATTGCATGAGGAGGTTTAACCTTTATTATTAATTCAAGAAAGCTTAAATCATATTTAATTGAAATCTATTTTTTTGGAATATTTGAGAATATTAATATCTACTCATTGTCTTTGGGCTACGGGGGCCCCGTGGCCTGGCTGGCAAAGCTCTCGCTTCACATGCTGAGAGTCTGGGTTCGATTCCCGGAAGGGGTGGAAACATTCAACAGGTTTCCTTACAGCTGTTGTCCTGTTCACCTAGCAAGTAGGTACCTGGGTGTTAGTTGACTGATGTGGGTTACATAAGAAAGAAGGAACACTGCAGCAGGCCTACTGGCCCATGCTAGGCAGGTCCAAGTCTCCTACCTGCTTAAGCCAATGACCCAACCTAGTCAGGTCAGGTCACATTCACTTAAGGAAAGAGCACAGCATCAGACCTAGTAGCACAAGCTAGTCAGGTCCAACTCACACCCACCTGCACCCACTCATGTATTTATCGAACCTATTTTTAAAACTACACAACGTTTTAGCTTCTATGACGGTACTCGGGAGTTTGTTTCACTCATCCACAACTCTGTTACCAAACCAGTGCTTTCCTATATCCTTCCTGAATCTGAATTTTTCAATTTAAAACCATAGCAGCAAGTCCTGTCTTGGCTAGATATTTTTAGCACGCTATTTACATCCCCTTTATTTTTCCTGTTTTTCCATTTATACATCTCAATCATATCCCTTTCTAGAGAGTGCTGATTCAGGGCCCTCAGTCTATCCTCATAGGGAAGATTTCTGATACATGGGATCAACTTTCTTATCCTCCTTTGTACATTCTCAAGTGTATTTACGTATGTATATCCATTCTGTAATACGGTGACCAAAACTGTGCAGGATAATCTAAATGAGGCCTAACCAACGATATGTAGAGTTGAAGAATAACCTGAGGACTCTTATTATTTATGCTTCTTGAAATAAAGCCAAGGATTCTGTTTGCTTTATTGCGAACACTTATGCACTGTTGTCTTGGTTTTAGATTACTGCTAACCAGAACTCCCAAATCCTTTTTTCAGTCAGTAATATTAAGATCTACATTATTTAGTTTATATATGGCATGGTTATTTTCCTGTCCAATGTTTAAAACTTTGCATTTGTATATATTAAACTGCATTTGCCACTTCTCCAGCCACTGCATCAGTCTATTCAAATCTTCCCGGAGTGCTCTAATGTCCTCGTCAGAATGAATTCGACAGCCTATTTTGGTGTCATCGGCAAATTTGCTTATGTCACTATTTATTCCCTCATCTATGTCGTTTATGTAGATTGTGAACAACAAGGGGCCCAACACTGACCCCTGTGGAACACCGCTCGTGACGCTTCCCCACTCTGATTTCTCCCCATTTATGCAAACACTCTGCTGCCTATCTGTCCACCATGCCTCTATCCAGGAAAAAATTTCTCCTATTCAGTGTGCCTTAATTTTCCTCAACAGTCTCTGATGTGGGATATACACAACATCATATACACAACACCATATTCATTACCATGATCTACCTCCTCAAATACCTTGATGAAAAAGGTTAATAAATTCGTAAAGCATGAATGCCCTTTTATAAAACCGTGCTGAGATTCGTTGATCAATTTATGCTTTTCAAGATGGCTGTGAATTGCCTCGGCAATTATTGATTCCATAAATTTTCCCACTGTGGAGGTTAGGCTTATTGGTCTATAGATTGAGGACCCCAATGGAAATAAGACAGACAGTCCTTCGATGATGCACTGCCTTTCTTGGGTTATCTTGGGTGGCTAACCCTCTGGGGTTAAAAATCCTAACAAAATCTTATCGTATTAGTGGATCTGTTTGGGTGGTGGGACACTGGCAACAGAGGCAGTGGCCATTATGAATTCAAAATGCCAGCAATGTGACGATTCATACTCACAGCTGGAACATATTCAGCCTTTGTCTACACTGGGAGATTTTCCTCCCCTTACCCAGCAAAATAATTACCTGCGCCACTATCCACTGGAGAGGTAGACCTCTTTCTAGCGCCAGCCACATAATACTGTATATCTTGTCACTTTTCAAGGTCTGATCGAGGGAGTTATTAATGGAATGAAAACACCAAATAGGTAGGATATCAGTTTTGTCCATAAAAGGTCAGTGATTATATTTATATAGTCTGTCACTTGAGGTAAATTATTATACATACTTGGTTGCAGAATTCTCGATTTGTCATTATTTACAGGTGAAATCGCCACACCAGGATTTGCTGTCAGACTCCAAACTTCGGTCTGGTATCACAAGGGGACATTTACCTGAGAAGACCTTAACTAGGAACATACCTCATATACTATCAAGTAAGTCTGTTCTAGCTTACTTTGTGTTTGCTAGAACTACTTTGTGTTTACTAGAAATGCAACATATGCCTAGTTGTATATGAAGGATGATGAGATGAGGGGAGTCACATTTCTGGATAGCCTATAATGCACTTTGGCAGTCTGAAACAACTATGAATGACAAGGTGGACATCAATATGTATACAAGAGCAGTGACAATTACATAAAAACTGCTGAGAAAAAACTGGTCAGTTCTAGTAAATAACTGAATTATCCTTTCAGGAAAAGCTTCTGTATACTCAACACCATCAGGGAATTTAGAATCATCAGTGTATACTGCAATAGCATAAGAGTGAGAATGGAAGTTGTCAATAATAACTGAGCATGTACCTGTTGGAGGCAGGTGAGGTTTTACATGTGGAAGAGGGGAGGAGCAAACATGAATCATTGGAACTTCCCAAGGAGGAAGTGAAAAGTGAGATTAAGGATGAATATAAAGGGAGACAAATTAAAGGAACCCATTAGAGAGTGAACACAGAGATGAAAGGGGCATAATAAATAGGGCAAATTAGCCTTATTAATATCTGTTATGGTTCTATACATGAAAGGACTGCAAAGGTCATGGAAGTGGATGAAATAACCAGAGACATTGAGCATCATGCTCCTTCTGGAAAGATGGAGCATTTGTCTCAGTATGTAGGCTGTTGAAAAGGGAAGAGCAAAAAGCCCAGAGGCACAAACATAACCCTTATCAATGAATGGGATCAAGTTTAGCAATAGTAGCTGGGAGGCTGAAGGATAGAGTTGGTCACCATAGTAGAATTTAGATAAGATTAGGGTGGAATGAAGGTGAAGCAAGGTTTGTCAACCCCCAAGACAGATGGGCTAGAGCTTGACGGATGTTCAGGCAGCTATGACTAGTAGCTTTTAAGAAGGTTATGTGAGGTTCTCAGAACATTTGGCAGTTAGACTGAAAAATTTGACTATCATTTTAATCCTTTCAGGGTCGAGACCTCGATTCTTAACTCTCTCTCAGGGTCTAAACATTTTCGGAAAAAAAAAATTAGTTTTTCTTATGAAATGATAGAGCATCGTTTTCCGATCATAACGCCACCAAAAGTATGAAATTTGGTAAAAAACTAACGGAATTATGCTCTCACAAAGTTAACGGTATTGAAGATATTTACGCATCGGCAATTTCGCCCACTTTGAGCCCTATTTTCGGCCAATTCCAATGTCTCAGTCTATGAAAATCATAGCTATTATTGTAGAATTCCATTTGTTCTATCGATTGAGTACAAGAAACCACCAATTTACCAATTTCAACTACCCAATAAAGCGGTCAGAAATTGGCAATATTGCTAATTTCAAACAAATTTCAAAAGCTGCCAATTTCAAAATAGGGTCCAGAATAAACAAGACAGACATTCCTGGCACTAAAATAACATTTTATATGTTCATTAGTCATGTCTCCAGGCTCCTATTGCATTACTTTTGCTTTCCATTTTGAATTTTTATTCTCACAAAAAATTGAAGATTTTCTGTTATGTATACTACTGCATCATTGTAAAAATGGTATAAATAATATCAGTGCACTTGTGCAAGAATATTAGACTACCCAGTTGATGTGTATTGGACGCATGGCATGATTTGTTTACTCTTGAACATAGGCAAAAATCGAACATTTTCGCTACTTTGCGCTCAGTTTCAAGGTACAGTGGTACCTCGGTTTACGATGGTCCCCAAACTCGCCCTTTTATGTAAGTTTAAATTTTTAAATGCTTTTGTAAGTGTATTTTTGGGGGTCTAAAAGGACTAGTCTATTTTACATTATTCCTTATGGGGATAAATTCGTTTGGTAATGGTACTTGAACAGCATTCTGGAACGAAAAAATATCGTAAACCGAGGTACATACCACTGTACTTGTCATCGTGAAACCAGTCAAAATTATCTCTATTTCTGTAATATATCATCCATTCTATCAAATGAGACTAAGAAAACGAGAATACAAGCATAAATACCATACGAAAATAGACTGCAAAGTTGCTGTTTTAAACCAAAAACACAGTCAGTTTTTTTCCTCGTTATGCACTGTGGTGCAGGATTTTTTTTATACTGCGCACACTGACCGCACAGACCCATTCTCTCACATCTAGGCCTACCAGCCTGTTTCTGCTTGATTTGAGGGCGCTAGAATTTAGGCGTACTCGTACGTCAAACGCCCTGGTGCGTAAACTGTACTAGTACGTCAAAAACCCTGAAAAGGTTAAGGAATGTGGGATAAAAGGACATCTTGTGAAAGTTATCTGGTGTTTTAGCAACAGAAAATTTAAACCAATGAGAGGTGGCCCAGTTCTTGGCACAGTCAATAGCATACTGGTGAGAGGCCACTAAAAGATGATAATCAGTGCCTGCACACGCTATAGCAAAGTCACTGACAAAGAGAACCAAATATTGGACTGGGAACAGAGGCAAGGTCATTAATGGCATGCAGGAAGAGGGTAGTGCTAAGAACACAGCCTGGAGGGACTCCTTAGCCTGGACAAAGTTGGGGAAAAGCTATTATTTACCCACACACAGAAGTGCCTCCCCGACAAAAAATCTTTTAAGGAAAAGTGACATATTTCCTTGGAGGCCTAAGGAATAAGCTTGGACTAAGATGTAATGTCATTAGTGTCCTAACCATTTTTTAAATAAAAGAAAGACTTTAATCGATTAATTATTAGCAAAGCATTATGACCAAAGGTATCCAAGTGCTTAAGGGGTCAATGGAAGAATGGCCCATGTGAAAATTAAGTTGAAGTACCATACTAAATGTTTGTTAACCAAGTGCGCCAGCAACTTACAAATTGTGGTAGTAAGAGCGATAGGTCTGTATTGAGAAGGGTGTCATGGCCTGGCTTACGAAAAGGTAAGACAACGGTGGTTTTCTATTTGGCCAATTGAGATTAAAAAGTTGTAAGAGGACGAGCACTGCAGGGTCTAAGTGTTGATGTGTAAGGACGTGGATGCCATCAGGCTCAGCTGCTTTTGGTTGGAAAGTGTAGATGTGAGGTTTACGGAGTGTGAAGGGCACATTATAAGGTTTCTCAATGTGAGAAGTAAAATTGGGAAGTGCCAGCTCCTTGATCTTGGAGGAAAGAAATGAGAGACACAGACAAGGTGATCCCCAATTGTGGCAACCTCAGTAGTTTGCAGTGCTATGGCCAGCAACCATAAGAATGGGAACAGGGTCTAAAGAGGACTTGCCAGTCAACTTCTGTATCTTTTTCCAGACTGCACACACATAGTAGTAGTTAAATTGACAGTCTACATGTAAGCTTACTAAGTGCATTTTGCTACTCGTATAACACAAGCTTACGCCTTTGCCTGTTTAAAAGCTAGGAACCTGTTGGTAGTTCTCTTGTAATGATAATGGTCCTTTGCATCGCATTTCAAATGTATAGCACAAGAACAATCAATGGGCTAGTAACCCCTTCTCCTGTACAAATCCACTAAAAACAAGAAGAAGAAAAACTTTATAAAATTGGGTTGTCTGAATGTGCGTGGATGTAGTGTGGATGATAAGAAAGAGATGATTGCCGATGTTATGAATGAAAAGAAGTTGGATGTCCTGGCCCTAAGCGAAACAAAGCTGAAGGGGGTAGGCGAGTTTCAGTGGGGAGAAATAAATGGGATTAAGTCAGGAGTATCTGAGAGAGTTAGAGCTAAGGAAGGGGTAGCAATAATGTTGAAGGATCAGTTATGGAAGGAAAAGAGGGAATATAAATGTGTAAATTCAAGGATTATGTGGATTAAAATAAGGGTCGGATGCGAAAAGTGGGTCATAATAAGCGTGTATGCACCAGGAGAAGAGAGGAGTGTAGAGGAGAGAGAGAGATTTTGGAAATGTTAAGCGAATGTATAGGAACTTTTGAACCAAATGAGAGAGTAATTGTGGTAGGGGACCTAAATGCTAAAGTGGGAGAAACATGCAGAGGGGTGTAGTAGGTAAGTTTGGGGTGCCAGGTGTAAATGATAATGGGAGCCCTTTGATTGAACTTTGTATAGAAAGGGGTTTAGTTATAGGTAATACATATTTTAAGAAAAGAGGATAAATAAGTATACAAGATATGATGTAGGGCGTAATGACAGTAGTTTGTTGGACTATGTATTGGTAGATAAAAGACTGTTGAGTAGACTTCAGGATGTACATGTTTATAGAGGGCTACAGATATATCAGATCACTTTTTAGTTATAGCTACAGTGGGAGTAAAAGGTAGATGGGATACAAGGAAAATAGAATCAGTAAGTAAAAGAGAGGTGAAGGTTTATAAACTAAAAGAGGAGGCAGTTAGGGTAAGATATAAACAACTATTGGAGGATAGATGGGCTAGTGAGAGTGTAGGCAATGGGGTCGAAAATGTATGGGGTAGATTTAAAAATGTAGTGTTAGAGTGTTCAGCAGAAGTTTGTGGTTACAGGCGAGTGGGTGCGGGAGGGAAGAGGAGCGATTGGTGGAATGATGATGTAAAGAGAGTAGTAAGGGAAAAAGTTAGCATATGAGAGGTTTTACAAAGTAGAAGTGATGCAAGGAGGGAAGAGTATATGGAGAGAAAAAGAGAGGTTAAAAGAGTGGTGAAGCAATGTAAAAGAGAGCAGATGAGAGAGTGGGTGAGATGTTATCAGCAAATTTTGTTGAAAATAAGAAAAAGTTTTGGAATGAGATTAATAAGTTGAGGAAGCCTAGAGAACAAATGGATTTGACAGTTAAAAATAGGAGAGAGAGTTATTAAATGGAAGTTAGAGGTATCGGGAAGATGGAGAGAATATTTTGAGGATTTGTTAAATGTTGATGAAGACAGGAAGCTGTGATTTCGTGTGTTGGGCAAGGAGGAATAACATCTTGTAGGAGTGTGGAAGAGCCAGTTGTGGGTGTAGGGAAGTTCGTGAGGCAGTGGGTAGAATGAAAGGGGGTAAGGCAGCTGGGATTGATGGGATAAAGATAAAATGTTAAAGCAGGTGGGGATAAAATTTTGGAGTGGTTGGTGCTATTATTTAATAAATGTATGGAAGAGGGTAAGGTACCTAGGGATTGGCAGAGAGCGTGTATTGTTCCTTTGTATAAAGGCAAAGGGGACAAAAGAGAGTGCAAAAATTATAGGGAATAAGTCTGTTGAGTGTACCTGGTAAAGTGTATGGTAGAGTTATTATTGAAAGAATTAAGAGTAAAACAGAAAGCAGGATAGCAGATGAACAAGGGGCTTTAGGAAAGGTAGGGGTGTGTAGACCAAGTGTTTACAGGAAAAAATATAGGTGAACAGTATTTGGATAAGGGTAAAGATGTTTTTGTGGCATTTATGGATTTGGAAAAGGCGTATGATAGGGTAGATAGGGGGCAATGTGGCAGATGTTGCAGGTGTATGGAATAGGAGGAAGGTTACTGAAAGCAGTGAAAGAGTTTTATGAGGATAGTGAGGCTCAGGTTAGAGTGTGTAGGAGGGAAGGGGACTATTTCCCAGTAAAGTGGGCCTTAGACAAGGATGTGTGATGTCACCGTGGTTGTTCAATATATTTATAGATGGGGTTGTAAGAGAAGTGAATGCGAGGTCTTGGCAAGAGGTGTTGGGCTAAAAGATAAAGCAAATACAAAGTGGGAGTTGTCACAGTTGCTTTTTGCTGATGACACTGTGCTTTTGGAGATTCTGAAGAGAAGCTGCAGAGGTTGGTGGATGAATTTGGTAGGGTGTGTAAAAAGAAAATTGAAAGTGAATATAGGAAAGAGTAAGGTGATGAGGATAACAAAAAGAATAGGTGACGAAAGATTGGATATCAGATTGGAGGGAGAGAGTATGGAGGAGGTGAATGTATTCAGATATTTGGGAGTGGACATGTCGGCGGATGGGTCTATGAAGGATGAGGTGAATCATAGAATTGATGAGGGAAAAGGGTGAGTGGAGCACTTGAGTCTGTGGAGACAAAGAACCTTGTCCATGGAAGTAAAGAGGGAATGTATGAGAGTATAGTTATACCAACGCTCTTATATGGGTGTGAAGCATGGGTGATGAATGTTGCAACGAGGAGAAGGCTGGAGGCAGTGGAGATGTCATGTCTGAGGTCAATGTGTGGTGTGAATATAATGCAGAGAATTCGGAGTTTGGAAATTAGGGGAGGTGCGGGATTACCAAACGATTGTCCAGAGAGCTGAGGAGGGGTTGTTGAGATGGTTTGGACATGTAGAGAGAATGGAACGAGACAGAGTGACTTCGGAGTGTATAAATCTGTAGTGGAGGGAAGGCGGGTAGGGGTCGGCCTAGGAAAGGTTGGAGGGAGGGGTAAAGGAAGTTTTGTGTGCGAGGGGCTTGGACTTCCAGCAAGCATGTGTGAGCGTATTTGATAGGAGTGAATGGAGGCATATGGTTTTAATACTTGACGTGCTGTTGGAGTGTGAGCAAAGTAACATTTATGAAGGGATTCAGGAAACCGGCAGGCCGGACTTGAGTTCTGGAGATGGGAAGTACAGTGCCGGCACTCTGAAGGAGGGGTGTTAATGTTGCAGTTTTATAACTGTAGTGTAAAGCACCCTTCTGGCAAGACAGTGATGGAGTGAATGATGATGAAAGTTTTTCTTTTTCGGGCCACCCTGCCTTGGTGGGAATCGGCCGATGTGTTAATAAAAAAAAAAAAAAGAACAATCAAGAGGCCACCAGTGTATACACTTCTGATAATGTTTACCTGAGGTACGGGGTATTGCAATCATTGCTGCAGCAAGAACAGAGGTGTTAAAATGTAATAACTTGTCTATAGAGGACGAAGCAGGGGGAATATCAGAGAAAGTGGTATGGCATAAATAAAAGTGCCTAATCTTTTTGGTCAAACTGCCAACAGGAGTGACAAAAGAGTCTTGTGGAAAATGAGATGGACTGAGAATAGGGAAATGATTCTTGGCTTGAAGATAAGGTACTACAGGCCATAGTCCAGCACTATAGACGGTATTTAAAGCATGGAGAGGGAGAGAAGTGAGAAAAGGCTCTAATTGGTCCCCTTGAGCCACAGACACACCCCTACACAGCTGAAATGATGAACATTAAAATCACTTAATAAAATGAGTGGTAGCGGTAAGGAAGAAATCAGAAAATGGATGTCAGTGATAGCTAATGGGTATGAAGGGGAAAAAATAAAGAGATAAGACTGTGTACCACCTAAATAGACAGGCTGCATTAATAATGAAGAGTATGAATGAAAAGCCAGGAAATAGGAATACAGTGGACCCCCGAGTTTCGGTCACCTCGGAAATCAAACAATTATGTAAGTTTAATATTGTAAGTGCTTTTGTATGTGTATTTTTGGGGGTCTGAAAGGACTAATCTAATTTACATTTTTCCTTAAGGGAACAAATTCGTTCGGTAATGACACTTGAACAGCCTTCTGGAATGAATTATGACCGAAACTCGGGGGTCCACTGTATTGCACACAAGAAGTGTTCTCCTTGAATGTCTTATCAGGAAAAACATCAAGTGACTGTAATAAAACATTAATTTCAGGTCTTATGATCAGACATATTCAGGGGGAAACTGGAAGAGCAACATTTGGAGCTTCCCCAATTTCCCCTTCATCCTCTGATATTCCTGAGGTAGGGGTAAGGTTGAAATAACCAATTTGTGGTAATCCTAGATGAAAAACATTGAGCAGAAACAGGTGTAGGGCTGTAGAGTGGGAATTTGAAGGCAAGGGTCAGTGACCATTACAGGTTTTGTCTCCTCAATGAAAGCCAGCATGGCCACATTAGTTACCAAAGTCAAGGAAGCATCAGGAAGCATGATGCAAGAGGTAGATGGAGCAGTGATATTAGTAGCTCCCAAAATGGTAAGAAATGGAGAGGGTGGTGTCCTGAGAAGAAGAAATGTGTTGGCATAGGGGGTGGGGTAGTGGCAGTATGTGGAGATGGATGGATTTCTACAAATTTCACAGATGCAGGAGGCGGCATGGGGCAAGACACAGACGCAAGGAAAGTTAAGTGTGGAGGAACAGTAGGTTGCTAGGGAGTTTTAGATCTTAAGAGGTTTTTGAGGAAGAGATGAGGGCCCTGCCAGGAAAGGCTGTGTGCGTGGAGGATTTACCTCCACCGACACCGCCGCCCTACCACTCTTACTTTATCTTCCCTTCTTGCAGACAGCCCTGCCTTTGACTTGCAATCACTTTTTGACTTTTTGTCAGCAACTGCTTTACTATACAAACTTTGACACATAGTCCTTAGCATCCCTTCCAGCCCTTTTCTCCCCTCACCTCTGATCCCCTCTCCACCTAGCTGTTTATAACCCTGGCACTCTTTTCTGCCCCGCAGCGCTGCATGACTCTTGTTGGTTTAGCGCTTTATTTGATAATAATAATAATAATCACTTGGTAGGATGGTAGTACCTCCTTGGGATTATATTATATATTATTGGCCCTTGTGGGTTTAGAGCTTAGTTTTGATTATTATATTATTTCATTTTTATGTTTGTTTACATTTCTCTCAACTGCATATAGAACATATACAATGTGTAATTGTTTGTGTGTGTAAGTTTTGATAAATTTTAACTTTTTATAATGGATTTGTGTATATTTTATGGTAGTAAATAATAGACTAATATCTACATATATTTTATGCATTCATGACATACCTAACTTTTGTTAATTTTTTTTTCAGTCTCAAATCTCCCCAAAATTTTCCAATACAGTGGTCCCTCGGTTTTCGTGCATCTCCAAACTCGAACATTTATGTAAGTGTATTTTCGTAAGTGCTGTTGCAAGTGTATTTTTGGGGGTCTGAAATAGACTAACCTACGTGACATTATTTCTTAAGGAAGTAAATTCGTTCGGTAATGGCACTTGAGCAGCATTCTGGAACAAATTTTTGGCGAAAACCGAGGGACCACTGTATATTTATTGAAAAAAAATCCATGTATAATTGGACCCACAGTTCAAACCCATGTTATTCAAGAGTCAACTGTATATATTCCAAGTGGAGCAATGTTGGGTTAACTATTATTATTATAATCAAAACTAAGCACTAAACCACCAGGGTCATACAGTGCTGCCAGGCCTTTTCCAATGTTTGAAGTACAAACACCTTGAAACACATCTAATATCATAAGAAACTAGTGTATGTAACTTGTGTTAAACATTAAAAACTATTAAAAAACTAAAAAAACATTAAATTTAACATCAATAAATTGTAAAATGTAAATACAGTGGACCCCCGAGTTTCGTAAAAACTTTACTCCTGAAGTCTCTCAAGTGCCATTACCGAATGAATTTACCCCCTTAAGAAAAAATGTCACGTAGGTTAGTCTATTTCAGACCCCCAAAAATACTTTTCCACAAGCACTTACAATATTATACTTACATAAATGTACGATTTCCGGGGTTTACGAAACTCGGGGGTCCACTGTACAGTGGTACCTCGGTTTTCGTCGATAATTCATTCCAGAAAGCTGTTCGAGCACCGTTACCGAATGAATTTATTCCCATAAGGACAAATGTAAATTAGATTAGTCAATTTCAGACCCCCAAAAATACTTACAAAAGCACTTACAATAATTATTTTTTTTTTTATAAACACATCGGCCGATTCCCACCAAGGCAGGGTGGCCCGAAAAAGAAAAACTTTCGTCATCATTCACTCCATCACTGTCTTGCCAGAGAGGTGCTTTACACTACAGTTATAAAACTGCAACATTAACACCCCTCCTTCAGAGTGCAGACACTGTACTTCCCATCTCCAGGACTCAAGTCCGGCCTGCCGGTTTCCCTGAATCCCTTCATAAATGTTACTTTGCTCACACTCCAACAGCACGTCAAGTATTAAAAACCATTTGTCTCCATTCACTCCTATCAAATACGCACACGCATGCTTGCTGGAAATCCAAGCCCTCGCACACCAAACCTCTTTTACCCCCTCCCTCCAACCTTTCCTAGGCCGACCCTTACCCTGCCTTCCCTCCACTACAGATTTATATACTCTCGAGGTCATTCTGTTTCGTTCCATTCTCTCTACATGTCCAAACCACCTCAACAACCCTTCCTCAGCCCTCTGGATAATAGTTTTGGTAATCCCGCACCTCCTCCTAATTTCCAAACTCCGAATTCTCTGCATTATATTCACACCACACATTGACCTCAGACATGACATCTCCACTGCCTCCAGCCTTCTCCTGTTGCGACATTCATCACCCATGCTTCACACCCATATAAGAGTGTTGGTATAACTATACTCTCATACATTCCCTCTTAACTTCCATGGACAAAGTTCTTTGTCTCCACAGACTCGAAGTACACCACTCACCCTTTTCCCTCATCAATTCTATGATTCACCTCATCCTTCATAGACCCATCTGCTGACATGTCCACTCCCAAATATCTGAATACATTCACCTCCTCCATACTCTCTCCTCCAATCTGATATCCAATCTTTCGTCACCTAATCTTTTGTTATCCTCATCACCTTACTCTTTCCTATATTCACTTTCAATTTTCTTTTACATACCTTACCAAATTCATCCACCAACCTCTGCAACTTCTCTTCAGAATCTCCCAAAAGCACAGTGTCATCAGCAAAAGCAACTGTGACAACTCCCACTTTGTATTTGATTCTTTGTCTTTAACCCCACACCTCTTGCCAAGACCCTCGCATTCACTTCTCTTACAACCCCATCTATAAATATATTGAACAACCACGGTGACATCACACATCCCTGTCTAAGGCTTACTTTTACCAGGAAATAATCTCCCTCTCTCCTACACACCTAACCTGAGCCTCACTATCCTCATAAAAGCTCTTCACTGCTTTCAGTAACCTACCTCCTATTCCATACACCTGCAACATCTGCCACATTGCCCCCTATCCACCCTATCATATGCCTTTTCCAAATCCATAAATGCCACAAAACCTCTTTACCCTTATCCAAATACTGTTCACCTATATGTTTTACTGCAAACACTTGGTCTACACACCCCTACCTTTCCTAAAGCCACCTTGTTCATCTGCTATTCTGCTCTCCGTCTTACTCTTAATTCTTTCAATAATAACTCTACCATACAC
>WNWK01018468.1:0-12500 GCA_009830355.1 Cherax destructor
ATTTTAAAGGTTTAAAGGTTTTTATGTGAAATAAATTTTAATGTTTTGAGAAGAATGTACCTGTTGTTTGATTATGTACCAGGTTGTTAGAGAATGAATTATAACCAGGTTGTTAAGAAGATTATGTAACCGGTTGTTAGAGAATGATTATGTAAGGTTTAGAGAATGATTATGTAACCTGGTTGTTAGAGAATGAATTATGTACCAGGTTGTTAGAGAATGAATTATTAACCGGTTGTTAGAGAATGAATTATGTAACGGTTGTTGAAATGATTATGTAACCTGGTTGTTAAGAATGAATTATGTAACCAGGTTGTTAGAGAATGAATTATAACCGGTTGTTAGAGAATGAATTATGTAACGGTTGTTAGAGAATGAATTATGTAACCTGGTTGTTAGAAAGATTATGTAACCGGTTTTAGAGAATGATTATGTACCGGTTGTTAGAGAATGAATTATGTACCGGTTGTTAGAGAAGATTATGTAACCGGTTGTTAGAGAATGAATTATGTACGGTTGTTAGAGAATGAATTATGTTACCAGGTTGTTAGAGAATGAATTATGTAACCGGTTGTTAGAGAATGAATTATGTTACCAGGTTGTTAGAGAATGAATTATGTTACCGGTTTTAGAGAATGAATTATGTTACCAGGTTGTTAGAGAATGAATTATGTAACCGGTTGTTAGAGAAATTATGTAACCGTTGTTAGAGAATGAATTATGTACCGGTTGTTAGAGAATGAATTATGTTACCAGGTTGTTAGAGAATGAATTATGTAACCGGTTGTTAGAGAATGAATTATGTTCCAGGTTTTAGAATGAATTATGTTACAGGTTGTTAGAGAATGAATTATGTAACCTGGTTGTTAGAGAATGAATTATGTACAGGTTGTTAGAGAATGAATTATACCGTTGTTAGAGAATAATTATGTTACCGGTTGTTAGAGAATGAATTATGTTACCAGGTTGTTAGAGAATAATTATAACCGGTGTTAGAGAATGATTATGTACGGTTGTTAGAGAATGAATTATGTTACCAGGTTGTTAGAGAATGAATTATGTAACCTGGTTGTTGAGAATGAATTATGTACCAGGTTGTTAGAGAATAATTATGTTACAGGTTGTTAGAGAATGAATTATGTAACCGGTTGTTAGAGAATGAATTATGTACAGGTTGTTAGAGAATGAATTATGTACCAGGTTGTTAGAGAATGAATTATTAACCTGGTTGTTAGAGAATATTATGTACAGTTGTTAGAATGATTATGTAACCGGTTGTTAGAGAATGAATTATGTACCGGTTGTTAGAGAATGAATTATGTAACAGGTTGTTAAGAATATTATGTTACAGGTTGTTAGAGAATGAATTATGTAACCGGTTGTTAGAGAATGAATTATGTAACAGGTTGTTAGAGAATGAATTATGTAACAGGTTGTTAGAGAATGAATTATGTTACCAGGTTGTTAGGAATGAATTATTAACCTGGTTGTTAGAGAATGAATTATGTTACCAGGTTGTTAGAGAATGAATTATGTAACCGGTTGTTAGAGAATGATTATGTAACCGGTTGTAGAGAATGAATTATGTACTGGTTGTTAGAGAATGAATTATGTTACCAGGTTGTTAGAGAATGAATTATGTAACCAGGTTGTTAGAGAATGAATTATGTTACCAGGTTGTTAGAGAATGAATTATGTTACCAGGTTGTTAGAGAATGAATTATGTAACCTGGTTGTTAGAGAATGAATTATGTTACAAGGTTGTTAGAGAATGAATTATGTAACCAGGTTGTTAGAGAATGAATTATGTAACCTGGTTGTTAGAGAATGAATTATGTAACCAGGTTGTTAGAGAATGAATTATGTTACCAGGTTGTTAGAGAATGAATTATGTAACCAGGTTGTTAGAGAATGAATTATGTAACCTGGTTGTTAGAGAATGAATTATGTAACAAGGTTGTTAGAGAATGAATTATGTATACCAGGTTGTTAGAGAATGAATTATGTACCGGTTGTTAGAGAATGATTATGTAACCGGTTGTTAGAGAAGAATTATGTTAGTGTTAGAGAATGATTATGTAACCTGGTTGTAGAAATGAATTATGAACAGGTTGTTAGAGAATATTATGAACCGGTTGTTAGAGAAGAATATGTAACAGGTTGTTAGAAATGAATTAGTAACCTGTTGTTAGAGAATAATTATGACAGGTTGTTAGAGAATGAATATGTCGGTTGTTAGAGAATGAATTATGTAACCGTTGTTAGAGAAATGATTATGTAACAAGGTTGTAGAAATAATTATGTACCAGTTGTTAGAGAGAATTATGTTACAGGTTGTTAAGAATGAATTATGTAAGGTTGTTAGAGAAGAATATGTTACGTTGTTGAGATTTCAGTTGTGAGTATTATACCGTTAGAGAGATGAGTTGTTAGAATATGTACCGTGTTAGAGAGAATATGACTTGTTAGGAATATTATAACCGGTTTAGAAATTGTACATTAGAATGATATCCGTTGTAATTATGTTACCAGGTTGTTAGAGAATGAATTATATAACCTGGTTGTTAGAGAATGAATTATGTTACCAGGTTGTTAGAGAATGAATTATGTTACCAGGTTGTTAGAGAATGAATTATGTAACCTGGTTGTTAGAGAATGAATTATGTACAGGTTTTAGAGAATGAATATGTTACAGGTTGTTAGAGAATGAATTATGTAACAGGTTGTTAGAGAATGAATTATGTTACCGTTGTTAGAGAATGAATTATGTAACCTGGTTGTTAGAGAATGAATTATGTACTGGTTGTTAGAGAATGAATTATGTAACGGTTGTTAGAAATGAATTATGTAACCAGGTTGTTAGAGAATGAATTATGTTACCAGGTTGTTAGAGAATGAATTATGTAACCTGGTTGTTAGAGAATGAATTATGTAACCTGGTTGTTAGAGAATGAATTATGTAACAGGTTGTTAGAGAATGAATTATGTTACCAGGTTGTTAGAGAATGAATTATGTAACCGTTGTTAGAAATGATTATGTACAGGTTGTTAGAATAATGTACAGGTTGAGAGAATAATTATGTAACCTGGTTGTTAGAGAATGAATTATGTTACAGGTTGTTAGAGAATGAATATGTAACTGGTTGTTAGAGAATAATTTTTTTTTTTTTTTTTTTTTTTTTTTTTTTTTTTTTTTTTTTTTTTTTTTTTTTTTTTTTTTTTTTTTTAATTATGTTACCAGGTTGTTAGAGAATGAATTATGTAACCAGGTTGTTAGAGAATGAATTATGTTACAGGTTGTTAGAGAATGAATTATGTAACCAGGTTGTTAGAGAATGAATTATGTTACAGGTTGTTAGAGAATGAATTATGTAACCTGTGTTAGAGAATGAATTATGTTACAAGGTTGTTAGAGAATGAATTATGTAACCGGTTGTTAGAGAATGAATTATTACCGGTTGTTAGAGAATGAATTATGTAACTGGTTGTTAGAGAATATTATGTTACCAGTTGTTAAAATGATTATGTTACCAGTTGTTAGAGAATGAATTATGTAACCTGGTTGTTAGAGAATGAATTATGTTACAAGGTTGTTAGAGAATGAATTATGTTACCAGGTTGTTAGAGAATGAATTATGTAACCTGGTTGTTAGAGAATGAATTATGTTACCAGGTTGTTAGAGAATGAATTATGTTACCAGGTTGTTAGAGAATGAATTATGTAACAAGGTTGTTAGAGAATGAATTATGTAACCAGGTTGTTAGAGAATGAATTATGTACCAGGTTGTTAGAGAATGAATTATGTAACCTGGTTGTTAGAGAATGAATTATGTTACCAGGTTGTTAGAGAATGAATTATGTAACCTGGTTGTTAGAGAATGAATTATGTACAAGGTTGTTAGAGAATGAATTATGTAACCTGGTTGTTAGAGAATGAATTATGTAACAAGGTTGTTAGAGAATGAATTATTAACTGGTTGTTAGAGAATGAATTATGTAACCAGGTTGTTAGAGAATGAATTATGTAACCAGGTTGTTAGAGAATGAATTATGTAACCTGGTTGTTAGAGAATGAATTATGTAACCAGGTTGTTAGAGAATGAATTATGTAACCAGGTTGTTAGAGAATGAATTATGTAACCAGGTTGTTAGAGAATGAATTATGTAACCTGGTTGTTAGAGAATGAATTATGTAACCAGGTTGTTAGAGAATGAATTATGTAACCTGGTTGTTAGAGAATGAATTATGTTACCAGGTTGTTAGAGAATGAATTATGTAACCAGGTTGTTAGAGAATGAATTATGTAATCTGGTTGCAAGATATTTCATCATTAATTGAGTAAAGAAAGCGATTTGGCATTGCTTTAAACGTTCACACCTTCATCACACTTGCGTGCACTTATGCACGCAAGTCTCTTGGCTATCCAACGAGTTTCCATCTTTACCAAAACTACTTAAAATTGTCTTGAAAACTCCTCTATACTGTACATCCAGCAGCAATAATTCTTATGCCATGCGTTACTTACCTAAAATATCAAGCATATCACTCTTGAAATAGCTCTGTGCATATATTTATTTCATTAATTTTTATACTAATTTTTATACGTTCAGCATATTTATAAGAACTTTGATCACTTGCATTATCACATTTTTACTTATTCCTGATGAGGGACCTTTAAGAGGTTGCCTGATTTATTTTTCTCTTTTGTTCTTTCACCAACTTTTTGGATTTAATTTCATTCATCACTCGAGAACGTCTCACCCAATCGGCTTCAAACTTCCAACGGTTGCGTACGATAACGTGGAACAAATTCTTGGAAAAACTGACTTGTTGATGTACTCTATGACCGAAGTTAATGAACTCATTCCCACCATCCTGGAATAGGTCAATTAACTTCCCAAACTCTCAGTAGCAGAGCTTCTAACTTTCCAATCAGGTGCCAAAAAATTCAACGACAGCAGAGAGAGAAACTAAAAATGTGTACATGCAAATCTGTCGATTTTATGGGTTAAATAGTGTGAAATTTTTATTCTATTTTTTTTGTATTATTAACACATAGGCCGTTTCCCACCAAGGCAGGGTGGCCTGACAAAGAAAAACTTTCATCATCATTCACTCCATCACTGCCTTGCCAGATACGTGCTTACACTACAGCTACAAAACTGCAACATTAACACCCCTCCTTCAGAGTGCCGGCACTGTACTTCCCATCTCCAGGAATCAAGTCCGGCCTGCCGGTTTCCCTGAAACCCTTCATAAATGTTACCTTGCCTACACTCCAACAGCACGTAAAGTGCTCCTATCTAACACGCTCACGCACACTTGCTGTAAGTCCAAGCCCCTCGCACACAAAACCTCCATTACCCCCTTCCCTCCAACCTTTTCTAGGCCGACCCCTACCCCGCCTTCCCTCCACTACAGATTTATACTTATACACTCTAGAAATCATTCTATTTTGTTCCATCCTCTCTATATGTCCAAACCATCTCAATAACCCCTCCTCAACTCTCTGGATAATAGTTTTGGCAATCCTTCAGACATGACATCTCCACTGCCTCATGTCTCACACCCATACAAGAGCGTTGGTATATATATACTCTCATACATTCCCCTCTTTGCTTTCATGGATAAAGTTATCTGTCTCCACAAGCTCCTCAGTGCACCATTCACCTTTTTCCCCTCGTTAATTCTATGATTCACCTCATCCTTATTAATAGACCCCTCTGCTGACACATCTACTCCCAAATATCTGAACACATTCACCTACTCCATACTCTCTACCTCCAATCTGATATTCAATCTTCCGTTATCTATTTTTTTTGTTATCCTCATCACCTTACTCTTTCCTATATTCACTTTTAATTTCCTTCTTTTACATACTCTACCAAACTCATCCACTAACCTCTGCAACTTCTCTTCAGAATCCCCCAAAAGCACAGTGTCATCAGCAAAGAGCAACTGTGACAACTCCCACTTTGTGTTAAATATTATTCCTTTTATCTCTACTGAACATTTTCAATATTTAATGGCTAATGCATCTTAAGCCAGGATAGAATCTATTAAGTTTCGCTTTGCGTGTAGGCAAATTTCTTTATGTAGTAAATTAATGAAAAAAATATTAGCATCTTTGGAATCTGTGGAGAATGACTGATCTGATCGGCTTCACAAGGCTCATGCTGATGTTCGGTTCCATTTATCCCAGTTTAACAATTTTGTTGGATAAATAGTAATATTCATTTTTCTTCAATAACTAATGAATCCTTCTTCTGATTGGATTCCAAATATTATTAATGATACACTGAATAAGAAGGATAATAAGCATAAGCTTTGGCCCAGTAGGTGCAAATTTGAAATTTTACTGATATGAATAACTAAAATGTAATGAACACTTGTCAGTGCTCAGTAATAATTCACATGGTGACAGAAACCCAAAAGACTGATTGTTCTGTATATTTCGACCCCCTTCTGGGATCGTCTTTAGCTTGGAATCTTTGAAACTGATCAATTAATGTAGAATGCCTTTTCTGATCGGCTTCAAACTTTTACGACTGGTGTGCATTATAACAACAAAGCTTGTCACTCACTTTGAATTTTTTTAATTTAAATTTGCAAATTTTATTAATTAAATTGTTTTCCACATAATAACTAGATAATGGCTCTTCTTATCGGCTTCAAACAATAAATATTGAATTTTCCTAATTGGAAGTATTTTGTGTTAATTTTGGGCTATGTAAGTGCCATTTTTCCCATTTTTTTTAGGTTGGATATATTTTTTACAAAATTAAATTAAAATATTTGTTTCTTTCAGAACTGAAAAGAATTTTAAACAGAATGTAAATGAGAAAATAAAAATAAAAAAATAAAAAAATCGCATTTTCAAATTCATCGACGGAGACTTCAATATATTCGAAACATTCTTAGCAATATTTTTGCTCACTTTCTCACACATTTTTGTGTACTACTCGAGAACGCCTTATTCCATCGGTTTCATAATTTCAACACTGGCCTAATGCATCTTGTGCAAGATTCATGAGGATATTTGCATGTATAGCTACCCTGTGCACAGGGGTACATAGGCCAGGCCCAAATTTTTGCTATCATGTTATTCCTCGAAAAAATTTCCTCTGATAAGCCTCAGTGTGTGAGGCGCCACTTTGAGGTGGTCAGGGACTGACCACCTCAAATTCCTCCTGTTCTTCACGATTCTCCTTTGTATGGACTGATGAAGCCACTGTGTGGCGAAACGTTTCCTCAATAAAGATACCCAAGTGTTGCATATGTGTCTAATTTACCAACTCGTCGGTTCTCTGAACCATTTATCAACACCATTGCATTGTTTTGCCTTGATGCTGGTGAAGGGTCTCTTGATCCAAAGTACTGATCTTATCATCCCCTTGCTTTCGAACGAATTTGAATACCTCCTGTTGCTACAGGCGCTATGTGACCCCTACAGGTTTAGCGATTTCTCCTGATTAAAATATAACAATTGTGAAAGGACGCAATCTTCAATGGCTGATGCTTCGTATGAAACCCATGAAACATTTCATGGGTTTGGGCTGCGTGGGTACTAATTATGTTGGATTTTGCCAAGTAACTGGAAGATGCTTCTTCTGGTCAACTTTAAACTTCTTGTGCTGATGTGTTTTTCTCAAAGAAATCAATCCCTTGATGTTAGGTTGTGTTTGTTGTAATGTGCTAAATTTATTAATGAAATTGGCTTCTGGGATATAATTAGAGAATATCTCTTCTGATCAGAAATAAGTTAGTGTGTGACTAACATTATATTAGGTTAAGTCGACAAAATGTTTTTTTATGTGTCTCTAACATCTGTGTACCTTCAAAACCATTCTCAAAAATTGTATGTTATATACACTAAGCCTACATAAAACTTACTGTACTTTCCTAAAACTGGTCAAACTTAGAGAAAGCTTTAATTGATTTTTGGCCTGCATAGGTCCCAGTTTATTTTTTGGAAGAGATAGGTAAAAATAAAATACTGCTTTTAATGCGATAATTTCTGAATGTCGCGTCTGATTACCTTCAAGCTTTCCATGCTGATAACTTGATAATGAATCATCTGATCGGCTTCAACTTTAGTATGATTGTTTATCTTAGGATTTCAGTCTCTTTTGTCTCTTTGAAAGATTTAAATTGATTTGGGCTTGGCATGTTCTTATATACTATTTTTACTGAATAATTTTTGGCACTAGTTTCCATATGATGACTTGTGAATTCCTCTTCTGATTCTCATTGAATCTTAAACGTTAATATTTAATTGCATTGTCAACTTATGCCGCACTCTGCACTATTCCAGTCGCGTGCCTTGAGGTATTGAGGACTGTAATTGAAACAAACCACCGTACGGGAAGGGTTAGAACCCATGGCAAGTGAGTTGTAAAACTTGCATTTGTGGTCACAGTGGGGCCCATTGCTAACCTCCCAATGGTGTATAAATATATCTAGTTGGGTGAATCTTATTATGAGTTCGTGAGTCACGTCTATAATGGAATACGGGGATTCCTTTATTGGACCTCTCAGAGGCCGAAATACATTTAGTTGTTTGCAGCTGTTGTGGCCATGTCATGATTAGATTTCGAAACTGGTAATTTTAATTATATTTGTTCACCGGGTAATTAAATACACTTATGTGCTGTAGACTACAATTATTAAGTGAGAACCTGTTTTGATAATTAGGTTATTGTATTTTAGAAAATATTTTTTTTTATAGCTGAACATATGATTATTCCAACAAAATTAAAATGATGTTATTTATTAACGCACCTGTGATGAGTTTCGAGAATTTTCCAACTCCCGATGCCCGGCCCTGGGCCAGGCTCTTCTGGTACATTAACTATACTCCATAACATGTAAAAATACCTACCAACACACACAAAAGAGATACTCACCAACACACAGCAAGACATACTAACACACACAACAAAACTTACTCACCAACACACAGCAAGACATATTCACCAACACACACAGCAAGACATACTCACCAACACACAGCACGACATACTCACCAATACACACAGCAAGACATACTCACCAACACACAGCAAGACATACTCACCAACACATATTCACCAACACACAGCAAGACATACTCACCAACACACACATCAAGACATACTCACCAATACACACAACAAGACATACTCACCAACACACACAGAAAGACATACTCACCAACACACACATCAAGACATACTCACCAATACACACAACAAGACATACTCACCAACACACACAGAAAGACATACTCACCAACACACACAGCAAGACATACTCACCAATACACACATCAAGACATACTCACCAATACACACATCAGGACATACTCACCAATACACACAGCAAGACATACTCACCAACACACACAGTAAGACATACTCACCAACACACACAGAAAGACATACCAACACACACAGCAAGACATACTCACCAATACACACATCAAGACATACTCACCAATACACACATCAAGACATACTCACCAATACACACATCAAGACATACTCACCAATACACACAGCAAGACATACTCACCAACACACACAGTAAGACATACTCACCAACACACACAGAAAGACATACCAACACACACAGCAAGACATACTCACCAATACACACATCAAGACATACTCACCAATACACACATCAAGACATACTCACCAATACACATCAAGACATACTCACCAATACACACAGCAAGACATACTCACCAACACACACAGCAAGACATACTCACCAACACACACACAGCAAGACATACTCACCAACACACACATCAAGACATACTCACCAATACACACATCAAGACATACTCACCAATACACACAGCAAGACATACTCACCAACACACACAGCAAGACATACTCACCAACACACACACAGCAAGACATACTCACCAACACACAAGACATACTCACCAACACACATCAAGACATACTCACCAACACACACAGCAAGACATACTCACCAACACACACATCAAGACATACTCACCAATACACACAGCAAGACATACTAACAGACAGCAAGACATATTACCAACACACTCAGCAAGTGATATTCACCAATGCTTTAGTAAAGATTTACGTCAACAAATAATATTATAGATACTCACCAACACCCACAAGAGATATTTATCTAACACACACACACAGACAAACACACAGACACAGACACAGACACACACACACACACACATACACACACACACACACAGCTATGACTCGACCCCTGCAACCACAACTAGGTGAGTACAACTAGGTGAGTACACACACACACACATAGATTCTCTAAGGAGCTCAGCAAGAAATTTAGGGAAATATTCTCAGTAGAAATAGGAAGGCTACCAGCGAAGCAAAGTAGTAGAGTGCACCACCGAGCATTAGACACAATGCATACAACAAGGGAAGAGGCGGAAAATATATTGTGTGAGTTAGATACCTTAAAGGCAATGGGACTAGATAATATCTTTTCGTAGGTCTTAATAGAGACAGCAAAAGTGCGCTAATTGGCAACAATCTTCAACAAGTGAATAAATATATAGCCAAATGCCACAGGTGTGTATGACAACAAATGTAGTCCCAATTTTTAAGAAAGGAGACACGCAGGTAGCATTAATCTACAGAGGTGAGTCACTGATTTAGCTAGTATGTAAGGTTATATAAAAGATTATCAGAAGAAGAGTGGTAGAGCACCTAGATAGGATTGGGTTCATTCATGACAACTAGCATGGCTTATAAGATGGTAAATCCTGTGTCACAAATCTACTAGAGTTCAACGACAAGGTAACAGAAGAAAGGCGGAGAGAGATAGAGATAGGGTAGATTGTAATTTCTTGGAAGGTAGAAAGGTTTTTGACACAGTACCGTACAAGAGCCTGGTACAATAGCTAGAGAGCAGTCAGGAATAACATGGAAGGCACTCAAGTGGATCAAGGCAGACCTGAGAGGAAGTAAAGAATGAGTGATTGTTCGTGAAGAGGTGTCGGAATGAGTACATGTAACGAGTGGGGTTCCACAATGATAAGCACCAGGACCGATGCCGTTCCTAGTACAAGAGAATTACACGATGGAAGGGATACAGATAGAGGTATCCCTGTTTGCAGATGATGTGAAACAAATGAGGAGAATACCAGCAAATGAGGACCAGGAAAGAGTAAAAAAGAGTTGCACAGGCTGCAGGTTTGGTCTGACAAGTGGCTACTGGAATTTATTCCCTGTAAGTTCATGGTTATGAAGAATGGGAACGGGCAAAAAAGAATACTGACGGAGTACAGGCTCGGGAGGCAAATACTGCAAACCTCACTCAGTGAGAGACTTTGAGATGCATATTCTACCGAGCACACGGCCTGAGGCGCATATTAAGCGAATACCTACTGCAGCAAACGCACGTCTTCCAAATCCAAGACTAGCTTTTAGAAATACGAATAAGGAGTCGTTTACGACACTGTGTACCGTAGACGTCAGGCCCATATTAGAGTATGCAGCACTAATATATAGCCCACACCTGCGCAGACATGTCAAGAAATTAGAGAAAGTTCAAAGGTTAAGCTAGCTCTGCCTGAAGACACTACAGGAAAGAAGGACTAGAGGTGATATGATAGGAACGTTCAAAATACCGAGAGGAATTGACAAAGTGAACAGAATACACCGTTTGAGTATCGGGAAACAGCGACATGAAGGTACAGCTGAAAGTTGAAAGTACAAATTAATCATAGGGATGTTAGGAAGTATTTATTCAGTCTTAGAGTAGTCAGGAAGTGTAACGACCTGGTATTAAAGTAGTAGAAGCAGCACCCATACATAGCTTTAAAAAGAGTTACGATAAGGCTTACGAAACCAGGAGAGTGAGTGAACATAGTAGCGACCAGAGAAGAGGCAGGGTCAGGAGATACGACTCAGGAGATACACACACACACACACACACACACACACGAAGAGCCAGACACGAATATGCACAGGTAAGAAGGGAGGCTCAGCGACAAATGAAAATGATATTGCATCTAAAGTCAAGTCTGACTCGAACCTGTTGTATAGCCACATCAGGAGGAAAACAACAGTCAAGGACCAGGTAATCAGGCTGAGGAAGGAAGGTGGGGAGTTCACAAGAAACGACCAAGAGGTATGTGAGGAGCTCAACATGAGATTTAAAGAAGTATTTACAGAGGAGACAGGAAGGACTCCAGGAATTCAGAATAGGGAGGTATACCAACAAGTGCTGGATGAAATACACACAACCGAGGAGGAGGTGAAGAAGCTGCTATGTGAACTCGATACCTCAAAAGCGATGGGACCTGACAACATTTATCCGCGGGTCCTTAGAGAGGGAGCAGAGATGTTAAGTGTGCCACTAACAAAAATCTTCAACACATCCATTGAAACTGGGCAACTACCTGAGGTGTGGAAGATGGCAAATGTAGTCCAAATTTTTAAGAAAGGAGACAGACACGAGGCATTAAACTACAGACCTGTGTCACTGACG
>WNWK01018468.1:17500-32500 GCA_009830355.1 Cherax destructor
TATGTCCGGTGATGCCTCTTTGACTCTTTCTGTGCCACTCCTCCCACTTATTTGTTATTCCATCAGCATTGGTGTACCATACCTTCAGTTTCTCTCTACTACTGTGTTTTGGGGGTCTGTGAGGGTGGGGACCTGGTGGTGTACTGTGGATTCTATAGTGGAGTGTTGGGTGGGGCTGAGATTGTTGGTTGTAGTTTGTGTTGGGATAGTGTGCTTGGTTGTTGGGTGTTTGGGATGGTTCTGTGTGTGCTTGTTCTTGTTGCTCCGCCCTGCTCTGGTTGTCCTCTACTGATTCTGTCCTTGTCCCTCCTCCTCGCTCCTTTCGCCTTTGTGTCCTCTCCTCAGCTGCTGTCGTTCTGTTTTTGTTCTGTCCCGGTCTAGGAACACCTCCTGTATTCTTCCGTTTCCTTCAATCGTGGTTTCTCTTGGAGGATTCTGTCTCTCTCTGTTTCTGTCCTGAGAATCAGCTTGAGCGGTCGTTTTCTCCCCTTCGAGTACCCCCCTATTCTGTGTGTGTGTGTGTGTGTGTGTGTGTGTGTGTGTGTGTGTGTGTGTTTGCTCTTCAAAAATCCCAAGGACTGAGAACGAGATAAAAATGCCACTTAAATAGTGTTCACAGATATCAATGTGTCACATCTGTCAAGTTCAATGAAAATAATGGGTCACATAGCTAATTTTCGGATATAAAAGTGTGTCACAGAACACCAGTCGCTCCTCTTCTCCCTATAGACAGAACATTGTTGAAGATTACATATGCAGAATAGGGAGGTGGTGGAGTGCGAGCATGAAAAACAATTGACAGTCAAAAAACACATGTGGGTGAGTCGGAAAATACTGACAGAAAACGAGATGAGGTCCATTTTTTGTATGAGATTTTCAGCAACTCGTTTGCTTACTGCTGCGATGCATTTCACATATTTTCGCTCATAGGTGAGATTTCTTGTGGTATTTTTTACTGGTGGAATGCCAACCTATACAGTAAAATGTGACACTGTACTTATCTTTGTTGCTGGGTCAACCTCCCGCAGCTGCAACCTGAAGGTTCCCTCGATGGGCCCCAGTGTTCCACCCCCACGCAGCTGTTTGGGATAAGTAATTAAATGTAAATCATTATATATTGCCTCAGAGGAGCGTATACCCATATATTCAGTCAGTAGAAGGACTGAACTGGTACTCACGGGTTTGGACTGAAAAGTCCATGCATAACTGCCGTCAGTAGATAAATTTTGATGCCCCTGTGACAAGAACTGTACAGTCCCCTGCATAACAAGAAATATCAAAACTTACCTTGCTCGTTACAACGTGAGATATGGTGTTGGCTCCACCATACGGCGGGAAATGCTGTCTTGATGAGTCACCGTCCTAATCTGATGGTGTTACACTCGTGATTGTCTCTCTACGTTCTTCAATACTTGTCTTTTTGCAGTAGTTACTACCAGAAGCTGCGCACACTTCTCTGTAATATACCGCTATTTTATGATTACTTATCACTAAAACGCACTGGAACTGAGTTCTTATCCGATTTCCCGGCGTTAGTGGAGATTGATAAGAGGTCGGAGGCGCACTATGAAGGTCCCTTTGTTAGGTCAATGCCGGCGCCGCAACAGTTCTTCTCTCTTTCGTTTCTTAAGTTAATCTGACGCCGCCGCCCTCATTGGCCCTGTTTGCCCTGTTTTGCTGACCTAAGCACCAGTTCCCCACTTGCTAAACACTGCAACAGTTTGCAATTCAACTGCTTGTGTTCTCTGAATATTTCGAACACTTAGGGTTTATGATTGTTCTTCAATTGTATAAAAATGAAACGAGTTTTCTTCACTTTTCCTGCTACGGCAAAGAGTCATTTTCCTCAACTGTCTGTCAATCATATACACTATTGCTGACCTCAAGAGGCTTGGTATACGTGCCTCAGTGTCGTTTAGGGTACAAACATGTGTTACTAATTAAACTGTTGACCAGCTGGCAAGACGCCGCCCGCCCCTTTCTAAGGGCTGGGCCCTTGAAAGGGCTGAAGGGGGCTGAAAGGGCTGATACCCCCATCTCTTGGAGAATTTTCTCCACATTTCTCATATTCATAACATATGTGACATTTTAGCTTCATTATGAACAAAAAAAAGTACCAGTATTTTTAAGTGTATATTTCTACTGAACACGAGCTGAAAAAGTTCCTCGGAGATTCTGGCCTCACTGACCTCGAATAATGCAGTTTGTACTCAGTTTCCGCGATTAGTGTTATTAAAACTAATTTCAGTTTAACCTCTACAAACCCTAGTTTTCACTTCAATTGACAATCTGACAGCAGTAAATTGTCAAAGTTAACTTAGTGCCATACCTTAAAACTTTTTTATTGTACTGTATTGTGCAGTACTTACCCTATTACTGCCTTATTTTTTGCAGTATTTACCTCATTACTGCCTTATTTTTTGCCAATTTTAGACAATCTGACAGCAGTAAATTGTCAAAGTTAACTTAGTACTATACTTTAAAACTTTTTTTTACTGTGTAGAAGTTAATATGGTCATCAAACTTGATCTCGAAACCGCATATTTAGAAGAAAAATTTGTCTATGTTTTAATCTTCAAAGTATTAGAAGAACAATAAAATCTTATTTCTTTGTCTCTTCCTTGTACTTTTTTTTATGGCAGCATTGCATTTAGCACTAAGGAAGAGGAGAGTTAATCTTCACTTTTAAAATGTGGAGAATACCTTAAAAATATCCCAATTTTTTTTTTTTAAATTAACGATACTAAGAAGTAACGTTCGGTTAAAAATAAATAGGATTAACAGACGAACTGGACTGCTGTCTGCTGCTTGCCAATGATCATCTGATACTTACCAGTAGATAAGTGACGCATTTATGGTTCTAAGTATCTCATCCCCGCCTGGTTAGCGCTGGTAGCGTTTACGAAGTGTCCAAGAGTATCAAACGTCACTTATATCACGTTGTGCTTGCTAAATCTATACAGTGTTCTGTCCTACCGTCCCTCTCATAGCTGGTGTTAACGCGTCTAGGGACTGCACGGGTCTGTTAACCCACCCAGTGCTAGAATTAAAGTGTTGAGAGAGAGAGAGAGATAGAGAGAGAGACAGAGACAGAGACAGAGAGAGAGAGAGAGAGAGAGAGAGAGAGAGAGAGAGAGAGAGAGAGAGAGAGAGAGATAGCAGTTGTGAGAAGCAGAGGAAGGGTAAAGGATAACAGGAAGATTGATAATAATGGCCCTGGTGATGGGGAGGATAGGAAGGATTTAGACAACTTTTAACACAATACCTCTTGGAACCGTCTGCCTCGAAATTTTGCTCATCGTATATTACCCTGATTTAACTTTTTTCTTTTTTTTTTAATCGTCATTTATTTATGAGGTTTTGTAGTTATTCACCTTTTTTCCTTATCCGCATTCTTAACGCTCATTAAGATCTGAGGCACTTCTTTTCGGTACGTTTCTCGTGTTCTTGTTTCCTCTTTCTCTCTTATTTCTTCACTCTCTCACTCCCTCTTCTTCCTATCTTTCTTCCTATCTGTGTGTCACTGTGTCTTATGCGACTGTATGTCAGCTGCTTCCATCTTTGTTCAGCAGCTCTTTCCACGCTGCTACTGCTGCTGCTGCTGCTGTTTTCTGATCGTCTTCACCTTCTGCTGCTGTTCTGCTGCTGCCCTTCTTATGATATGGTTCTCATCACTTGCTGCTGCTGCAGTTGCTGTTCTGTGGTGCTTTTCACCTCTAATTGCCTGTTGTTGTTGTTTTGGGGTTACTGTTCATCTGCTGCTACTGCTGTTGCTGCTGCAGTTATTGTTTTTGCTCCTGCTTCTGCTGCTGTTATAACATGACCCTCATCTTTTGTTGTTGCTGCTATTATGTGGCTTTCTCCACTTCTTTTCTGCTGTTGCTGTTGTTCTGTTTCCACCTCCTTGTGTTGCTATTGTTTCTGCTGCCGCTGTTATTATGTGGTCCTCTCCACCCTCTAACGCTGCTGCAGCGGCAGTTACAGCTGCTGCTACTATTCCGTGACTCCCGCCACGCCCTGCTGCTGCTGCTGCTGCTCCGTGACTCTTAGCACTTTCCTTATGATGCTGCTGTTCTGTGACTCTCCACTTCCTTGTTGCTGTTATTGATGCTGTTATGTGGTTCTCTCCACCTCCTTGCTTCTGCTGTCAGGTGCCTCTCCACCTCCTTGCTTCTGCTGTCAGGTGCCTCTCCACCTCCTTGCTTCTGCTGTCAGGTGCCTCTCCACCTCCTTGCTTCTGCTGTCAGGTGCCTCTCCACCTCCTTGCTTCTGCTGTCAGGTGCCTCTCCACCTCCTTGCTACCGCTGATGCTGTTGCTGTCATGTGATGCTTTCCACTCCCTTCATGTTGGGGCTAATTCTGCTGCTACCGTTGCTGTTTTTTGTGCTGATATTACTGTTATGTAACTATTCCCCCTTCCTACTGCTTTTGGTAAAGCTTTTAATGCTGCTGCTGCTGCTGCTGCTGCTGCTGCTGCTGCTGCTGCTGCTGCTGCTGCTCCTGCTTCTACTGCTCTTGTAACGTTGATATTTGCTCCCTCCTAATTGCAGCCACTTTTACTGCTACGACTACTGCTGCTTCTGCTGTTTCTGCTACTGATTTTGCTGCTGCTCGTTCAGTGGTCATCTCCCCTTCTTCCTTAGCAGCTCTTGCTGCTGCTGTTCGCAACTAACAGAGAAAAAGGAAAAGCATACACCAGATCCAGCTCTCTCTCTCTCTCTCTCTCTCTCTCTCTCTCTCTCTCTCTCTCTCTCTCTCTCTCTCTCTCTCTCTCTCTCTCTCTCTCTCTCTCTCTCCCTGTATTGATTACTATCGCCTATCATTTTGTTTCTTCTCCCTCATACGAAGAGAAAGAGGAAATCATTCCCTGAGAATCGTTCTCGCCCAGATTTCTCGATGCTTGTATATTCCAATTGTCAATTCATTCACTCGTGGGAACGCCAGCTGTGTTTCCCATCAATTGTAATACATCTGTGTGTCTCTCCCCCTCCCGGATTTATTACCCCATCGTTCCTCTTACCGAATCTTTATCCTTCACTTCCACCTCCTCCTCCTCCTCCTCCTCCTCCTCCTCCTCCCTCCTCCTCCTCCTTCTCCTCCACCTCTCCTCCTCCTCTCCTCCTCCTCCTCCTCCTCCTCCTCTTCCGACTCTGTCTCCAGCTCTGGCTTCTACCTCGCTGAACACTGCTCTCATTCTAGCCCAAACAGTAAACCATTAGTTTGAACGATGGGTTTCTTTGTCCTCTATGGCCTAACTTGGGGGTACATTTTCAATTTTTTTTCTTCTCTTCTTTTCTTCCTTTCAAGACGTTTTTACACTCATTGCAATGAGGTTTCTCTCACGCACACACACACACACACACACACACACACACACACATGTAAACAACGAACTAGAGGAATTTATTCTAGAAAAGAGTAAAGAATGAGTGATGGTAAATGTGCTTTCTTCTTCATTGGGAAGAATATATATATATATATATATATATATATATATATATATATATATATATATATATATATATATATATATATATATATATATATATATATGTCGTGCCGATTAGGTAAAACTGGTCAATTAGCAATAACTCATCTAAAATTAAGTCCTTTCTAATATTTTCTCTTATACGTTTAAAGATATATTTTTCATTTATGTTAATGTAAAAATTTATAATTTTGTACCAAGAGAAACTTTGAAAACCTACCTAACCTTATTACAACAAGCGCAATTTAATTTAGCCTAACCCAACTAAATATATTTAAGATACGTTAAAATTAATTTAATAATAAACAAACACAATGAAATATATTTTTTCGTTATGTTCAGAATGATTTTGGCGAAATTATTGCATACACAAATTTTCACTTGTCTTATTTGGCAGTTTTACCTAATCGGCACGACATATATATATATATATATATATATATATATATATATATATATATATATATATATATATATATATATATATATATATATAATATATAGGGTTGGATGCGAAAAGTGGGTCATAATAAGCGTGTATGCACCTGGAGAAGAGAGGAGTGTAGAGGAGAGAGAGAGATTTTGGGAGATGTTAAGCGAATGTATAGGAACTTTTGAACCAAATGAGAGAGTAATTGTGGTAGGGGACCTAAATGCTAAAGTGGGAGAAACATGCAGAGAGGGTGTAGTAGGTAAGTTTGGGGTGCCAGGTGTAAATGATAATGGGAGCCCTTTGATTGAACTTTGTATAGAAAGGGGTTTAGTTATAGGTAATACATATTTTAAGAAAAAGAGGATAAATAAGTATACAAGATATGATGTAGGGCGTAATGACAGTAGTTTGTTGGACTATGTATTGGTAGATAAAAGACTGTTGAGTAGACTTCAGGATGTACATGTTTATAGAGGGGCTACAGATATATCAGATCACTTTTTAGTTATAGCTACAGTGGGAGTAAAAGGTAGATGGGATACAAGGAAAATAGAATCAGTAAGTAAAAGAGAGGTGAAGGTTTATAAACTAAAAGAGGAGGCAGTTAGGGTAAGATATAAACAACTATTGGAGGATAGATGGGCTAGTGAGAGTGTAGGCAATGGGGTCGAAAATGTATGGGGTAGATTTAAAAATGTAGTGTTAGAGTGTTCAGCAGAAGTTTGTGGTTACAGGCGAGTGGGTGCGGGAGGGAAGAGGAGCGATTGGTGGAATGATGATGTAAAGAGAGTAGTAAGGGAGAAAAGTTAGCATATGAGAGGTTTTTACAAAGTAGAAGTGATGCAAGGAGGGAAGAGTATATGGAGAGAAAAAGAGAGGTTAAAAGAGTGGTGAAGCAATGTAAAAGAGAGCAGATGAGAGAGTGGGCGAGATGTTATCAGCAAATTTTGTTGAAAATAAGAAAAAGTTTTGGAATGAGATTAATAAGTTGAGGAAGCCTAGAGAACAAATGGATTTGACAGTTAAAAATAGGAGAGGAGAGTTATTAAATGGAGAGTTAGAGGTATCGGGAAGATGGAGAGAATATTTTGAGGATTTGTTAAATGTTGATGAAGACAGGGAAGCTGTGATTTCGTGTGTAGGGCAAGGAGGAATAACATCTTGTAGGAGTGTGGAAGAGCCAGTTGTGGGTGTAGGGAAGTTCGTGAGGCAGTGGGTAGAATGAAAGGGTAAGGCAGCTGGGATTGATGGGATAAAGATAGAAATGTTAAAAGCAGGTGGGAATATAATTTTGGAGTGGTTGGTGCTATTATTTAATAAATGTATGGAAGAGGGTAAGGTACCTAGGGATTGGCAGAGAGCGTGTATTGTTCCTTTGTATAAAGGCAAAGGGGACAAAAGAGAGTGCAAAAATTATAGGGG
This sequence comes from Cherax destructor, assembly GCA_009830355.1. Lineage (NCBI taxonomy): Eukaryota > Metazoa > Arthropoda > Malacostraca > Decapoda > Parastacidae > Cherax > Cherax destructor. The sequence goes on from WNWK01018468.1 coordinate 24,844, forward strand.
AATAAGTCTGTTGAGTGTACCTGGTAAAGTGTATGGTAGAGTTATTATTGAAAGAATTAAGAGTAAAACAGAAAGCAGGATAGCAGATGAACAAGGGGCTTTAGGAAAGGTAGGGGTGTGTAGACCAAGTGTTTACAGTGAAACATATAGGTGAACAGTATTTGGATAAGGGTAAAGATGTTTTTGTGGCATTTATGGATTTGGAAAAGGCATATGATAGGGTAGATAGGGGGGCAATGTGGCAGATGTTGCAGGTGTATGGAATAGGAGGAAGGTTACTGAAAGCAGTGAAGAGTTTTTATGAGGATAGTGAGGCTCAGGTTAGAGTGTGTAGGAGGGAAGGGGACTATTTCCCAGTAAAAGTGGGCCTTAGACAAGGATGTGTGATGTCACCGTGGTTGTTCAATATATTTATAGATGGGGTTGTAAGAGAAGTGAATGCGAGGGTCTTGGCAAGAGGTGTTGGGCTAAAAGATAAAGAAGCAAATACAAAGTGGGAGTTGTCACAGTTGCTTTTTGCTGATGACACTGTGCTTTTGGGAGATTCTGAAGAGAAGCTGCAGAGGTTGGTGGATGAATTTGGTAGGGTGTGTAAAAGAAGAAAATTGAAAGTGAATATAGGAGAGAATAGAGAGAATATAGAGAGAATGGAACGAGACAGAGTGACTTCGAGAGTGTATAAATCTGTAGTGGAGGGAAGGCGGGGTAGGGGTCGGCCTAGGAAAGGTTGGAGGGAGGGGGTAAAGGAAGTTTTGTGTGCGAGGGCTTGGACTTCCAGCAAGCATGTGTGAGCGTATTTGATAGGAGTGAATGGAGGCATATGGTTTTTAATACTTGACGTGCTGTTGGAGTGTGAGCAAAGTAACATTTATGAAGGGATTCAGGAAACCGGCAGGCCGGACTTGAGTTCTGGAGATGGGAAGTACAGTGCCGGCACTCTGAAGGAGGGGTGTTAATGTTGCAGTTTTGTAACTGTAGTGTAGAGCACCCTTCTGGCAAGACAGTGATGGAGTGAATGATGATGAAAGTTTTTTCTTTTTCGGGCCACCCTGCCTTGGTGGGAATCGGCCGATGTGTTAATAAAATAAAAAAAAATATATATATATATATATATATATATATGACTCGGAAATGTGAAAGAAGTTCTCTGCACGACGAGAAATATCACATCGTGAGATCAAAGGTTGCAGAAAACTCAATTTCTTCAGTACTCCCTCGGGAGTTGTTGTTAGTGAGGGGGAAGCATGGCACGAGAACCGCGACGACCAGTTACTGGAGAAATACAACGACCAGTTACTGGAGAACTACAACGACCAGTTACTGGAGAATTACAACGACCAGTTACTGGAGAACTACAACGACCAGTGGCTGGATAACTGTGACGGCTAGTGGCTGGAGAACTACAACGACCAGTGGCTGGAGAACTACAACGACCAGTGGCTGGAGAACTACAACGACCAGTTACTGGAGAACTACAACGACCAGTTACTGGAGAACTACAACGACCAGTGGCTGGAGAACTACAACGACCAGTGGCTGGAGAACTACAACGACCAGTGGCTGGATAACTGTGACGGCCAGTGGCTGGAGAACTACAACGACCAGTGGCTGCAGAACTATAATGACCAGTGGCTGGAGAACTAAAATGACCAGTGGCTGCAGAACTAAAATGACCAGTGGCTGCAGAACTAAAATGACCAGTGGCTGTAGAACTTCAACGACCAGTGTTTGGAGAACTTCAACGACCAGTGGCTGGAGAACTACAACGACCAGTGGCTGGAGAACTTCAACAACCAGTGGCTGGAGAACTACAACGACCAGTGGCTGGAGAACTTCAACAACCAGTGGCTGGAGAACTACAACGACCAGTGGCTGGAGAACTTCAACGACCAGTGGCTGGAGAACTACAACGACCAGTTGCTGGAGAACTTCAACGACCAGTGGCTGGAGAACTACAACGACCAGTGTCTGGAGAACTTCAACGACCAGTGGCTGGAGAACTTCAACGACCAGTGGCTGGAGAACTTCAACGACAAGTGGCTGGAGAACTTCAACGACCAGTGGCTGGAGAACTTCAACGACCAGTGGCTGGAGAACTACAACGACCAGTGGCTGGAGAACTACATCGACCAGTGGCTGGAGAACTTCAACGACCAGTGGCTGGAGAACTTCGACGACCAGTGGCTGGAGAACTCAACGACCAGTGGCTGGAGAACTACAACGAGCAATGGCTGGAGAACTTCAACGACCAGTGGCTGAAGAACTACAACGACTATTGGTTGGTGAACTTCAACGACCAGTGGCTGTAGAACTTCAACGACCAGTGGCTGGAGAACTTCAACGACCAGTGGCTGTAGAACTTCAACGACCAGTGGCTGGAGAACTTCAACGACCAGTGGCTGGAGAACTACAACGACCAGTGGCTGGAGAACTACATCGACCAGTGGCTGGAGAACTTCAACGACCAGTGGCTGGAGAACTTCAACGACCAGTGGCGGGAGAACTACAACGACCAGTGGCTGGAGAACTACATCGACCAGTGGCTGGAGAACTACAACGACCATGGGCTGGAGAACTACAACGACCAGTGTCTGGAGAACTACAACGACCAGTGGCTTGAAAAATATAGCAAATTTTCTTTCCACACTCAATTTATTTTTAATGAGACATTTTAAAAACAGCAAAGTCACAGATGGACCTTAATTAATCCATGAGATGCTTTAATCCTTGAGGAGGCTTTATCCATAACATGTCATGATTCTTAAGGAACCATTATCCATGAAGGAGAGGTTAGAAGAGGTTTCGCAGAATACATACTCGTTAATGGATACATTACGTAGAGGAAATAAACAACGTTGGGAGCACCTTATGTGCGTGATTGATACTGCTGTATGTAACGTTAACGGCTTCCTGTATTCAGGCAAGTGCCCAGCCCAGTGAACGAGGTGTTGAACACACACACAACTTGATGGTGGGCACTTCCCTTAACTTATTTCTCATGATGATGATGGGCACTTTCCTTACCTTATTTCTCATGATGATAGGCACTGCTCCACTATGTTTCATGTTATGATGGTGGGCACTACCCTACTGTTTCTTACGATGGTGGGCACTGTCCTAATGTTTCTTATGATAGTAGGCACTGTCCTATTGCTTCTTAAGATGGTGGGCACTGTCCTATTGTTTCTTAAGATGGTGGGCACTGTCCTACTGTTTCTTACGATGGTGGGCACTGCCCTATTGTTTCATACGATGGTGGGCACTGTCCTACTGTTTCTTATGATGGTGGGCACTATCCTACTGTTTCTTACGATGGCGGGCACTGTACTACTGTTTCTTATGATGGTGGGCACTGTCCGACTGTTTCTTTTGAATATAAATCCACTAGATCCTCCCGTTGTCATTTACCTCTTGCACTCCAGACTTTCTTACTATGCCGTCTACAACGGTCCTTTGTACCTTATCACTCACATCACTCACAACACTTATTCTCTCGAATCAAAACTCCTTAAACACTCGCTAAACGCTTGTGAAAAGCTCGCTCTGTTCTCTACACTCCTCTCGCTCCCAGATGCTTAATCATTTAGCATAACCCACTTTTCACATCCCACCTTTATTCTAATTCTCATAATTCTTGAATTTAACTCTTACATACTTTTTTTTTATAAAGATGATCATTATGTATTCCAGCTACCTTTCTTTAGCACTAATTCTGGCGGATACACCTGATTTATTCCCACTTACTCCTCACTGAAATTCTCCCTTCCCTTCCTTATTAGCTTTATTTTGCTTAATGCTAGACCATCCGCCTTCTTTTCATTTATAAAATTAACCCATTCATTAATCATCTATATTACAGTCACGCACGCTTGAAAAATCCTAGTTTTAATCAGTTCTTTCTTTTTCTTTTTACTAATTAACTTTAAAAAAAAGGGGTTACTAGAGTTTTGTTCTTGTTATTTCAGTCCACCCTACGACGTGCATTGTATATACGGAAAGAACTGTAACCTACTTGCCCAGGGAATTTTAATTAAAACACTGCAAGGTAAATAAACAATAAAAAAGTGTGATGAAAAACACAGTGATATTAATTTTATTATTATTATTATTTTATTATTATTATTATTATTATTATAGTAGTAGTAGTATATATTATTATTATTATTATTAAAACTTATTATTATTGTTTTTATTATTATTATTATTATTATTATTATTATTATTATTATTATTATTATTATTATTATTAAGATTGCCGGAAGGGGTTCCTTTAAGTGGTTGTCTAATTTTTTTCTCACTCCTTTGATTTAATTTTGCTCATAACTCGTGAACCCTTCATCAGATTGGATTAAAATTTTGATCGCCTGTGTACGGCAACGAGGACCAAATTCCTGGAATTACTAGCATTTGCAGATGCACTATGAACAAGGTTATTGAACCCATTCTCAGCAACCTGAAGTGTGGCTCAGCGCTGTAGCTTCAAACATTTATAAACAAGCGTCTCTCAGTTCGATGATGGCGGAGAGTGAAACTCAGGAAAATAGGTGCGGATTTGACCGTGTGAAATGGTTCTAAATTTTAATTCCTGTTAAATTGTCACCTTCTGAATGTAAGTTTCTACCTCTTCTGAATGGCTTTAATATTTAATGGCTGATACATCTTACGGTCAGAATAGTACCCATTCAGTTTGTGTGTGTTCAAATTTATCACTGGGAAAAAAATACTCTTTTAATGCTCGGAATCACTGGAATTCTCTTTAAATCTGATAATTTTCCCGGAGGATTGTAGAGAATTTTAAAACTATTGCAACTATGAAAAGAAAGAAAACTGAAAAAATATTGAAAACTCACTGCCAGAGCAGTTCGTTTCTTACCTACAATTTCCTCATACTATCTAAGGTTTTCACTTAAAACATCGGAACTAATCATGCAATGTATTTTAAGTATAAAATCCTGGTCAACTACTGCTAGGTGAAGGTTCGTGGAGCGGGTGACGTGCGCAGGCGCTCTCTGTTCAATTTTATATACGCCATTCCTGAAACTGATTTCCACGAGATTGCTTTAAAGATCCTTTTTTCATTTACTTCATAATTTTAACACAAATGTAGAAACATAGATACATGCATAAATATGTACTGCAGAGGTACAAAGTAGCAATACTGCTGTACTGCAGAGGTACAAAGTAGCAATACTGCTGTACTGCAGAGGTACAAAGTAGCAATACTGCAGTACTGCAGAGGTGCAAAGTAGCAATACTGCTGTACTGCAGAGGTGCAAAGTAGCAATACTGCTGTACTGCAGAGGTACAAAGTAGCAATACTGCTGTACTACAGAGGTACAAAGTAGCAATACTGCTGTACTGCAGAGGTACAAAGTAGCAATACTGCTGTACTGCAGAGGTACAAAGTAGCAATACTGCTGTACTGCAGAGGTACAAAGTAGCAATACTGCTGTACTACAGAGGTACAAAGTAGCAATACTGCTGTACTGCAGAGGTACAAAGTAGCAATACTGCTGTACTGCAGAGGTACAAAGTATCAATACTGCTGTACTGCAGAGGTACAAAGTAGCAATACTGCTGTACTGCAGAGGTACAAAGTAGCAATACTGCTGTACTGCAGAGGTACAAAGTAGCAATACTGCTGTACTGCAGAGGTACAAAGTAGCAATACTGCTGTACTGCAGAGGTACAAAGTAGCAATATTGCTGTACTGCAGAGGTACAAAGTAGCAATACTGCTGGAAATGGAACAAAAGTAGAAGCAATGATGTCCGTACAGTGGCTGTAACTAGTGTGGGAAACAGAAAAAAAGTTCACCAGTAGGGAACGCAGCCACAAAAAGTCCTGACAAACAAAAAATCCAATCTATGCAAATTCTATGTCTTGGGTATCTGGAAAAACAGGTGGGACATACAGTTTTGGCCATCCCAAAAAATACCGCACCCATATGACAACAGGAGGGTGCAACTCTTCTTCTTGTAACTTATTTTACCCCGAAATGTGTCACTCGTCACTCCATAAAAGAAAATGCTACAACGAATACTGCCAGGCACATCATGCAAAGGGGACAAGAAGACACAGATCACCCAGACCATAGGAAACAAAAGCGGGGACACAAAACATCTCCAGAGAAGGAGGGTTTTTTTTTAGTGCCAGAAAGGAAAAAAACACTGGCAAGAAATGACAGAAATCCTACACCAACTGAAAGCACTTCTGGAGCAGAGGCACAGTCATTGGCCTCCACTCCAGAACAACAGATATTAATGCCAGCAAACAAAGCCCCCTAAATTCCATCAATATAACGCCATTTAGCTTTGTAAACATACAGAATCTAAAGCCGTCAACAAACAAGAAAATACCTTACATCAAGGGACTGCTCACAGTCAAATGCAATGTTTGGGCTTTCACAGAGACACACATAAAGGGCAATTTTTGACAACGAAATGTGGATCCCAGGTTATAACCTATCCAGATGCAATAGACTAAACAGGCAACAAAGGGAAAGGAGGGTTGGCCTGTACGTCACGGAGTCGCTCATTTGCTCAGAACTACTAAACACCTCAAATGATGTAGTTGAAGTTTTGGCATTAAAAATCGAAAACCAAAACCTTGTCTTTGTGGTTGTATACAAGTCTCCGGATGCAAATTCCCAGCAATTCCAGGAACAGTTTTTGAAAATTGACCACTGTCTAGAAAATCTCTTAATTCCTGTCCCAAACATCTTGTTACTGGGAGATTTCAACTTGAGACATCTAAAATGGAGGAGTGTAGCAAATAATAGTTTAGCAAAGATCACCCCAGGACGCAACTCAAATGAAAATTCACACGCACTCGAGCTATTAAATATGCACCAAATTCACATTAAACCAGCAAATAATAGTGCCTACAAGACTAAAAATTACGTAATATAACCGTATCAATGACAACACACTCAAATCACAAATTAGACATGTGTGCGCAGGGCTCCTGACCAGCAAAATGTGATCAGTTACGAGGGTGCCTTCACAAAATTCAACTTCAGTAACACAAACATATATCGGGAACAAGTCAACCATGTCCTAAATGAAACAAGCTGAGAATCCTAAACCACACGGATCCGAATCTTTGCCTAGAAAAAATTAACTTTGTGGCACTTGAGGTCTGCTCGAGACACATTCCGAGTTCACCAAGAACTGCAAGAGGCCAATGTTACGTGCCTTCAGCATTCTATGGAGAGGGAGCATGCACATAGGGGACATCCCACACTCACTAAAAACAACAGACATAGCCCCCACTCCACAAAAGGTGGCAGTAAAGCAATTGCAAATTACAACAGACCGATAGCGCTAACACCCCATATAAAAATCTTTGAAAGGGTTTTAAGAAGCAAGATCGTCAACCACCTAGATACCCATCAGTTACACAACCCAGGGCAACAAGGGTTTAGAGCAGGTCGCTCCTGCCTGTCCCACCTCCTGGACCACTATGACAAGGTCGTGGATGCTCTTGGGGATAAACAAAATGCAGATGTAGTTTACACATACTTTGCGAAAGCCTTCAACAAGTGCGACCACGGTCTAATAGCGCACATAATGCGTGATAAAGGAATAACAGGAAAAGTGCTAGATGGATCAATAACTTCCTAACAAATAGAACACAAAGCGTAATAGTAAACAGAG
>WNWK01018468.1:35000-39896 GCA_009830355.1 Cherax destructor
TCCACGAGCAGCATATATATATTATTGTAACCACGAACGCATGGCTTTCCTCCGTAAGCCATGCGTGTCGTATGAGGCGACTAAGATGCCGGGAGCAATGGGCTAGTAACCCCTTCTCCTGTACAAATCTACTAAAAACGAGAAGAAGAAAAACTTTATAAAACTGGGTTGTCTGAATGTGCGTGGATGTAGTGCGGATGATAAGAAAGAGATGATTGCCGATGTTATGAATGAAAATAAGTTGGATGTCCTGGCCCTAAGCGAAACAAAGCTGAAGGGGGTAGGCGAGTTTCAGTGGGGAGAAATAAATGGGATTAAGTCAGGAGTATCTGAGAGAGTTAGAGCTAAGGAAGGGGTAGCAATAATGTTGAAGGATCAGTTATGGAAGGAAAAGAGGAATATGAATGTGTAAATTCAAGGATTATGTGGATTAAAATAAGGGTCGGATGCGAAAAGTGGGTCATAATAAGCGTGTATGCACCTGGAGAAGAGAGGAGTGTAGAGAGAGAGAGAGATTTTGGGAGATGTTAAGCGAATGTATAGGAACTTTTGAACCAAATGAGAGAGTAATTGTGGTAGGAGACCTAAATGCTAAAGTGGGAGAAACATGCAGAGAGGGTGTAGTAGGTAAGTTTGGGGTGCCAGGTGTAAATGATAATGGGAGCCCTTTGATTGAACTTTGTATAGAAAGGGGTTTAGTTATAGGTAATACATATTTTAAGAAAAAGAGGATAAATAAGTATACAAGATATGATGTAGGGCGTAATGACAGTAGTTTGTTGGACTATGTATTGGTAGATAAAAGACTGTTGAGTAGACTTCAGGATGTACATGTTTATAGAGGGGCCACAGATATATCAGATCACTTTTTAGTTATAGCTACAGTGGGAGTAAAAGGTAGATGGGATACAAGGAAAATAGAATCAGTAAGTAAAGAGAGGTGAAGGTTTATAAACTAAAAGAGGAGGCAGTTAGGGTAAGATATAAACAACTATTGGAGGATAGATGGGCTAGTGAGAGTGTAGGCAATGGGGTCGAAAATGTATGGGGTAGATTTAAAGATGTAGTGTTAGAGTGTTCAGCAGAAGTTTGTGGTTACAGGCGAGTGGGTGGGAGGGAAGAGGAGCGATTGGTGGAATGATGATGTAAAAGAGTAGTAAGGAGAAAAAGTTAGCATATGAGAGGTTTTTACAAAGTAGAAGTGATGCAAGGAGGGAAGAGTATATGGAGAGAAAAAGAGAGGTTAAAGAGTGGTGAAGCAATGTAAAAAGAGAGCAGATGAGAGATGGGTGAGATGTTATCAGCAAATTTTGTTGAAAATAAGAAAAAGTTTTGGAATGAGATTAATAAGTTGAGGAAGCCTAGAGAACAAATGGATTTGACAGTTAAAAATAGGAGAAGAGAGTTATTAAATGGAGAGTTAGAGGTATCGGGAAGATGGAGAGAATATTTTGAGGATTTGTTAAATGTTGATGAAGACAGGAAGCTATGATTTCGTGTGTAGGGCAAGGAGGAATAACATCTTGTAGGAGTGTGGAAGAGCCGGTTGTGGGTGTAGGGGGAAATTCGTGAGGCAGTGGGTAGAATGAAAGGGGTAAGGCAGCTGGGATTGATGGGATAAAGATAGAAATGTTAAAAGCAGGTGGGGATATAATTTTGGAGTGGTTGGTGCTATTATTTAATAAATGTATGGAAGAGGGTAAGGTACCTAGGGATTGGCAGAGAGCGTGTATTGTTCCTTTGTATAAAGGCAAAGGGGACAAAAGAGAGTGCAAAAATTATAGGGGAATAAGTCTGTTGAGTGTACCTGGTAAAGTGTATGGTAGAGTTATTATTGAAAGAATTAAGAGTAAAACAGAAAGCAGGACAGCAGATGAACAAGGGGCTTTAGGAAAGGTAGGGGTGTGTAGACCAAGTGTTTACAGTGAAACATATAGGTGAACAGTATTTGGATAAGGGTAAAGATGTTTTTGTGGCATTTATGGATTTGGAAAAGGCGTATGATAGGGTAGATAGGGGGCAATGTGGCAGATGTTGCAGGTGTATGGAATAGGAGGAAGGTTACTGAAAGCAGTGAAGAGTTTTATGAGGATAGTGAGGCTCAGGTTAGATGTGTAGGAGGAAGGGACTATTTCCCAGTAAAAGTGGGCCTTAGACAAGGATGTGTGATGTCACCGTGGTTGTTCAATATATTTATAGATGGGGTTGTAAGAGAAGTGAATGCGAGGGTCTTGGCAAGAGGTGTTGGGCTAAAAGATAAAGAAGCAAATACAAAGTGGGAGTTGTCACAGTTGCTTTTTGCTGATGACACTGTGCTTTTGGGAGATTCTGAAGAGAAGTTGCAGAGGTTGGTGGATGAATTTGGTAGGGTGTGTAAAAGAAGAAAATTGAAAGTGAATATAGGAAAGAGTAAGGTGATGAGGATAACAAAAAGAATAGGTGACGAAAGATTGGATATCAGATTGGAGGGAGAGAGTATGGAGGAGGTGAATGTATTCAGATATTTGGGAGTGGACATGTCGGCGGATGGGTCTATGAAGGATGAGGTGAATCATAGAATTGATGAGGGGAAAAGGGTGAGTGGAGCACTTTGAGTCTGTGGAGACAAAGAACCTTGTCCATGGAAGTAAAGAGGGGAATGTATGAGAGTATAGTTATACCAACGGTCTTATATGGGTGTGAAGCATGGGTGATGAATGTTGCAACGAGGAGAAGGCTGGAGGCAGTGGAGATGTCATGTCTGAGGTCAATGTGTGGTGTGAATATAATGCAGAGAATTCGGAGTTTGGAAATTAGGAGGAGGTGCGGATTACCAAAACTATTGTCCAGAGAGCTGAGGAAGGGTTGTTGAGGTGGTTTGGACATGTAGATAGAATGGAACGAGACAGAGTGACTTCGAGAGTGTATAAATCTGTAGTGGAGGAAGGCGGGTAGGGGTCGGCCTAGGAAAGGTTGGAGGGAGGGGGTAAAGGAAGTTTTGTGTGTGAGGGGCTTGGACTTCCAGCAAGCATGTGTGAGCGTATTTGATAGGAGTGAATGGAGGCATATGGTTTTTAATACTTGACGTGCTGTTGGAGTGTGAGCAAAGTAACATTTATGAAGGGATTCAGGGAAACCGGCAGGCCGGACTTGAGTTCTGGAGATGGGAAGTACAGTGCCGGCACTCTGAAGGAGGGGTGTTAATGTTGCAGTTTTATAACTGTAGTGTAAAGCACCCTTCTGGCAAGACAGTGATGGAGTGAATGATGATGAAAGTTTTTCTTTTTCGGGCCACCCTGCCTTGGTGGGAATTGGCCGATGTGTTAATAAAATATGTATGTAAATACACAAATGCACATGCATGCACTCACACACACACACACACACACACACACACACACACACGAAGAAACGCACATTTGTACAGCAATTAGTACACACCAACACATACTGAAGTATATATTTTACTGCACTGTTATTTTATAACTTCCCCACATTATTTTTTTGACGTGCGTTGAAGTAGAGGAGGCTTAGCTTATGGAATACGGGGGATACATCTCTAGGATTGAGCAACAACCGAAATAAATCTAATTATTATTACTCTTATTTTTATTATTAAACGAGTTCCTAACTCCCTCTGGATTATTTTGTCCAATCAGTAATGGAGATTCAATCCTCCGTCCGCCAATCGCGTTTCTCTAGCAGCAATAAAAGTTAAAACCTGATCAAAGGAGCATGGTGGTGGGTAAGACGCTGCTCTGTACCAGAGCTGGCTGGTGGGAGAACGGATTTACGTGAGCGCCCAATCAACTGCCGAGGTGAAATGTCAACAAAGGCGGTGTTTTGACTGCTTCCGCTGGAAAATGTATTCTCATTGGTGGAACACAGTGAGAGTGAACTACATAGACTGGCTGGAAAAGCTAGTGATAATGAGCTGTGCTGATTATTTGTTGCTCATAAAGTACCTGAGTGATGTTACCGTCAGTATATCAGCCGTTGTGCAACAGAATGAAAGCGAGAGATAACCTCACTAGGTCTATCGATTGCTGTGAAATAGACTGAAGCCTCTACAGAGAGATTTGCTCCCTTCGGCTGATCATCAGTAGTGCATAGGATGATGTCTAAGGCTTCTGTATCATCAACCCTCCTCTGTTTTGTGATCATTATGAATACATGGTCTTTGCCCTCTGTTTTCCTTACTCTGTGTACCTCAAGGAACATTTCAACATTTGTTGTTTTCATCAGGAATGTTTCCACTTTTGTTAATCTGTTGTTGAATTTCACTGAACATGACCAGTACAATATCTCAAGTCACTCACTTTGTTGCAGAATCCCTTTATACTTGTGCATACAGAGTTACTCCGTTGAAGGAGGGGGATGATGGATGCACATGATGCGTGAACAATGGTGGGTGGTGCCGCAGTGAATGACGGCCAGTGATTTTGCCATTTGATAGCTGCGTCTGGATCAGTAAATTTACCAAAGTTTCAGAATGAAAGACAACCTAATTGCAAACACAAACATGGCAGTTTACAACCCTTAGTGAAGCAGACTGCAAAGATTGATTGCCTTCAGAGCGACATTCGCTGAGGTCGCAGGATGCAACGAGCATCCCTAAAGAAAACAGTTACAAACACCGACAAACACCATTAAAACGAAGGAAAACACTCCCAGCTGGCACATTAAGCCCACCATCTGGAGCATTGAGCCACACCACAAAATAATTCTCAGCGTTCGTGGGCACTTCCAGTAGGATGGTTGTCCCAGCTGGCTCTCACATGTAGACGCAGACTAGGCCGACGCAGGGGAAAGATAAAGGAGCAAGGGCTCCCAGAAGTATAGGTCATAAGAACATTAGTAAAGGTTATATTTTACCTCTGTGATTTTGCCCATCTTTTTGTTATGTACCGCATGTTG
>WNWK01018469.1:0-39896 GCA_009830355.1 Cherax destructor
TTTTAAAAAATGTAAATAATTAAAATTAAAAGCTTAAAATTATTTTTGCTTTTGATTAACATTTTAAGGAATTTTGAAAAAAATTTTTAAAAATCTATGAGTAACCCAAAGAAAATCATAAAATTTTTTCTTCCATAAATTTAATTCTGAAATTTTTTAAAGTGTGATAATCTAAGTATTTTGCTAAAAGGTTTCCAGAAAAACTCAACCTTAAAACGTAAATATGAAAAATCGTTTTCCTTTTCTGGTTTTAATTTATGTATTTTAAAAATAAATTTCTATAAAAATATTATTTTTAATTTTTAAGGTTTTTAAAATGTAAAAATTTTAAAATAAAATATAAAATGCTTACATGTTTTCAAGTTTTTGAAAATATTTTTAGTAAAATAACCTATGATAAATTCTAAAAGAAAAATCATAAAATTTGTTACTTTTCCATAAATTTCAATTGCAGTGAAATTTTATTTAAAAGTTGATAATCTAAGTATTTAGCTAAAAATGGTTTTGCAGAAAACACTCAAACCGCTCTAAAACGTCGAAATATGCATAAAATACATTTTACATTTTTCAGACTTTTTAAGTTTCATGTATTTTTGGAAAATATGAAATATTTAAAAATATGATTTATAGTTTTAATGGATTTTTAAAAATATGTAAATAATTAAAAAATAAAAAAGCTATAAACTTTATTTATTGCATTTTGACGTTAAATTTTCAAGATTTTCTGAAAAAGTATTTTTTAGAAAAATAACCTATGAGTAATTCCTAAAGAAAATCATAAAATTTGCTTACTTTTCCATAAATTTCAATTCAGTAGAAATTCTATTTAAAAGTGTGATAATCTAAGTATTTTAGCTAAAATGAGTTTTGCAGAAAGCACTCAAACGCTCTAAAACGTCGAAATATGCAATAAAATACATTTTTACACATTTTCTGAGCTTTTTAATATTTCATGTTTTTTCGAAATAATATTAAATATTCTATAAAAATATGATTTTATAGTTTTAATGGGATTTTAAAAATATGAAATAATTAATAAATAATAAAAATGCTATAAACTTTTTTATTGCATTTTGACGATTAACATTTTCAGGTTTTCTGAAAATAATTTTTAGATAAAATAACCATGAGTAAGATTCCTAAAAGAAAATCATAAAATTTGTTACTTTTCCATAAATTTCAATTCAGTAGAAATTCTATTTAAAAGTTGATAATCTAAGATTTAGCTAAAAAAGAGTTTCCAGAAAAGCACTCAAACCGCTCTAAAACGTCGAAATATGCAATAAAATACATTTTAGCACATTTTTGAGCTTTTTAATATTTCATGTTTTTTCAAATAATATAAATATTCTATAAAATATTGATTTTTAAGATTTTAATGGGATTTTTAAAAATATGTAAATAATTAATAAATATTAAAATGCTATAAAACTTATTTTATTGCATTTTTACGATTTAAGGCATTTTCAAGGATTTTCTGAAAATATTTTTTTTAGATAAAATAACCTATAAGTAAGTTCCTAAAAGAAAATCATAAAATTTTGCTTACTTTTCATAAATTTCAATTGCAGTAGAAATTCTATTTAAAAGTTGATAATCTAAGTATTTTAGCTAAAAATGAGTTTTGCAAGAAAGCACTCAAACCGCTCTAAAACGTCAAATATGCAATAAAATCCATTTTAGCACATTTTCTAGCTTTTTAATATTTCATGTATTTTCGAAAATAATATGAAATATTCTATAAAATATTGATTTTTAGATTTTTAATGGGATTTTTAAAAATATGTAATAATTAATAATTAAAATGCATAAATTGATTTATTCATTTTTACAATTTAAGGCATTTTCAAGGATTTTCTGAAAACTATTTTTAATAAAATACCATGAGTAAGATTCTAAAGAAAATCTAAAATTTTGCTTTTCCCATAAATTTCAATTGCATAGAAATTCTATTTAAAGTGTGATATAGTATTTTAGCTAAAAATGAGTTTGCAGAAAACACTCAAACGTCTAAACGTCGAAATATGATAAAATACATTTTAGCACATTTTATGATTTTAATGTTTCTGTATTTTGAAAAATATGTAATATTCATAAAATATGATTTTTAAAGTTTTAATGGATTTTTAAAAATATAAATAATTAAAATATTAAATGCTATAAAACGTTATTTTATTGCATTTAATTAAGGCTTTTAAGGAATTTCTGAAAAAACATTTAATAAAATAACCTATGATAAGCCTAAAAAAAATCATAAATTTGCACTTTCATAAATTTCAATTGAGTAAATTATTTAAAAGTGTGATAATCTAGTATTTTAGCTAAAAATGGTTTTGCAGAAAAGCACTAAACCGCTCTAAAACTCGAAATATGCTATAAAATCGATTTAACATTTTCTTAGCTTTTTAATATTTCATTATTTTCGATAATAATATAAAATATTCTATAAAATATTGATTTATATTTAATGGGATTTTTAAAAATGTAATAATTAAATATTAAAATGCTATAAAACTTGATTTTATTGCATTTTTAGTTTGCATTTCAAGGATTTTTGAAACTATTTTTTAGATAAAATACATATAGTAAGATTTAAAGAAAATCATAAAATTTTGCTTACTTTCTAATTTAATCAGTGAATATTTAAGTGTATAATTGTATTTTAAAAAGTTTGCAGAAACTCAAACGTTAACGTCAAATATGATAAATAATTCTTTTTGTTTAATTTTCTTTTTTGAAATAATTAATTTTAAAAATATTTTAGTTTAATGGATTTTTAAAAAAGTAAATAATTAAAAATTCAAAAATGCTATAAACTTTATTTTATTGCATTTTTTGACGATTTAAGGCATTTTCAAGGATTTTCTGAAAAATATTTTTTTAGATAAAATAACCTATGAGTAAGCTTCCTAAAAGAAAATCATAAAATTTGCTTACTTTTCCCATAAATTTCAATTGCAGTAGAAATTATTTAAAAGTGTGATAATCTAAGTATTTTAGCTAAAAATGAGTTTTGCAGAAAACACTCAAACCGCTCTAAACGTCGAAATATGCAATAAAATACGATTTTAGCACATTTTCTGACTTTTTAATATTTCATGTATTTTTGAAAAATAATATTAAATATTCTATAAAATATTGATTTTTAAAGATTTTTAATGGGATTTTTAAAATATGTAAATAATTTTAAATATTAAAAATGCTATAAAACGTTTTTTATTGCATTTTTTGACGATTCAAGGCATTTTCAAGGAATTTCTGAAAAAAAAAATTTTAGATAAAATATACCTATGAGTAAGCTTCCTAAAAGAAAATCATAAAATTTTGCTTACTCTACTTATAAATTTCAATTGCAGTAGAAATCTATTTAAAGTGTGATAATCTAAGTATTTTAGCTAAAAATGAGTTTTGCCAGAAAAGCACTCAAACCGCTCTAAAACGTCGAAATATGCATAAAATACATTTTTGCACATTTTTCTAGCTTTAATTTTCTGTATTTTTCGATAATAATATTAAAAAATTCTATAAATAGATTTTATAGTTTTTAATGGGATTTTTTAAAAATATGTAAATAATTTTAAAAAATATTAAAAAAGCTATAAACTTATTTTATTGCATTTTTTGACGATTTAACATTTTAAGGATTTTTGAAAATTTTTAGATAAAATAATTATTGAGTAAGATTATAAAAGAAAATCATAAATTTTGCTTACTTTTCCCATAAAAAAGTCTATTTAAAAGTTTGATAATCTAAGTATTTTAGCTAAAATGAGTTTTGCCAGAAAAGCACTCAAACAGCTCTAAAACGTCGAAATATGCAATAAAATACCATTTTAGCATATTTTTCTGAGCTTTTTAATATTTCAAGTATTTTTTAAAAAAATAATATGAAATATTCAATAAAAGTATTCATTTTTATATTTTTTTATATTTTATGTAAAAAAATAGTTTTTCACAAAATCTTTGAAAATGCCTTATATGTTTTATAGCATTTCTGAATATTTATAAATTATTTACATATTTTTAAAAAATCCCATTAAAAATCTATAAAAATCAATATTTTTATAGAATATTTCATATTATTTTCGAAAAATTCATGAAACATTAAAAAGCTCAGAAAAATCGCATTTTATGGCATATTTCGACGTTTTAGAGCGGTTTGATGCTTTTCTGACAAAACTCATTTTTTAGCTAAAATACTTAGATTTTCACACTTTTAAATAGAATTTCTACTGCAATTGAAATTTATGGGAAAAGTAAGCAAAATTTTATGATTTTCTTTTAGGAAGCTACTTATAGGTATATTTTATCTAAAAAAATAGTTTTTCAGAAAATCCTTGAAAATGCCTTGAATCGTCAAAAAATGCAATAAAATAACGTTTTATAGCATTTTTTAATATTTATAAATTATTTACATATTTTTAAAAAAATCCCATTAAAAATCTATAAAAATCAATATTTTTATAGAATATTTCATATTATTTTCAAGAAATACATGAAACATTAAAAAGCTCAGAAAAATGTGCTAAAATCGTATTTTATTGCATATTTCGACGTTTTAGAGCGGTTTGAGTGCTTTTCTGGCAAAACTCATTTTTCAGCTAAAATACATACATTTTCACACTTTTAAATAGAATTTCTACTGCAATTCAAATTTATGGGAAAAGTAAGCAAAAATTTATGATTTTCTTTTAGGAAGCTTACTCATAGGTATATTTTATCTAAAAAAATAGTTTTCACAAAATCCTTGAAAATGTCTTAAATCGTCAAAAAATGCAATAAAATCAAGTTTTATAGCATTTTTGAATATTTATTAATTATTTACATATTTTTAAAAATCCCATTAAAAATCTATAAAAATCAATATTTTTATAAAATATTTCATATTATTTTCGAAAAATACATGTAACATTAAAAAGCTCAGAAAAATGTGCTAATATCGTATTTTATTGCATATTTCGACGTTTTAGAGCGGTTTGAGTGCTTTTCTGGCAAAACTCATTTTTTAGCTAAAATACTTACATTTTCACACTTTTAAATAGAATTTCTACTGCAATTGAAATTTATGGGAAAAGTAAGCAAAATTTTATGATTTTCTTTTAGGAAGCTTACTCATAGGTATATTTTATCTAAAAAAAATAGTTTTTCACAAAATCCTTGAAAATGTCTTAAATCGTCAAAAAATGCAATAAAATCAAGTTTTATAGCATTTTTGAATATTTATTAATTATTTACATATTTTTAAAAAATCCCATTAAAAATCTATAAAAATCAATATTTTTATAGAATATTTCATATTATTTTCGAAAAATACATGAAACATTAAAAAGCTCAGAAAAATGTGGTAAAATCGTATTTTATTGCATATTTCGACGTTTTAGAGCGGTTTGAGTGCTTTTCTGGCAAAACTCATTTTTGAGCTAAAATACTTACATTTTCAAACTTTTAAATAGAATTTCTACTGCAATTGAAATTTTTGGGAAAAGTAAGCAAAATTTTATGATTTTCTTTTAGGAAGCTTACTTATAAGTATATTTTATCTAAAAAAATAGTTTTTCAGAAAATCCTTGAAAATGCCTAGAATCGTCAAAAAATGCAATAAAATAACGTTTTATAGCATTTTTTAATATTTATAAATTATTTACATATTTTTAAAAATCCCATTAAAAATCTATAAAAATCAATATTTTTAAAGAATATTTCATATTATTTTCAAGAAATACATGAAACATTAAAAAGCTCAGAAAAATGTGCTAAAATCGTATTTTATTGCATATTTCGACGTTTTAGAGCGGTTTGAGTGCTTTTCTGGCAAAACTCATTTTTCAGCTAAAATACATACATTTTCACACTTTTAAATAGAATTTCTACTGCAATTCAAATTTATGGGAAAAGTAAGCAAAAATTTATGATTTTCTTTTAGGAAGCTTACTCATAGGTATATTTTATCTAAAAAAATAGTTTTTTAGAAAATCCGTGAAAATGCCTTGAATCGTCAAAAAATGCAATAAAATAACGTTTTATAGCATTTTTGAATATTTATTAATTATTTACATATTTTTAAAAAATCCCATTAAAAATCTATAAAATCAATATTTTTATAGAATATTTCATATTATTTTCAAAAAATAATGAAACATTAAAAAGCTCAGAAAAATGTGCTAAAATCGTATTTTATTGCATATTTCGACGTTTTAGAGCGGTTTAGTGCTTTTCTGGCAAAACTCATTTTTCAGCTAAAATACATACATTTTCACACTTTTAAATAGAATTTCTACTGCAATTCAAATTTATGGGAAAAGTAAGCAAAAATTTATGATTTTCTTTTAGGAAGCTTACTCATAGGTATATTTTATCAAAAATAGTTTCTCACAAAATCCTTGAAAATGTCTTAATCGTCAAAAATGCAATAAAATCAAGTTTTATAGCATTTTTGAATATTTATTAATATTTACATATTTTTAAAAAATCCCATTAAAAATCTATAAAAATCAATATTTTTATAAAATATTTCATATTATTTTCGAAAATACATGAAACATTAAAAGCTCAGAAAATGTGCTAAAATCGTATTTTATTGCATATTTCGACGTTTTAGAGCGTTTGAGTGCTTTTCTGGCAAAACTCATTTTTAGCTAAAATACTACATTTTCACACTTTTAAATAGAATTTCTACTGCAATTGAAATTTATGGGAAAAGTAAGCAAAATTTATGATTTTCTTTTAGAAGCTTACTCATAGGTATATTTTATCTAAAAAATAGTTTTCAGAAAATCCTTGAAAATGCCTTGAATCTCAAAAAATGCAATAAAATCAATGTTTTATAGCATTTTTGAATATTTTAAATTATTTACATATTTTTAAAAAATCCCATTAAAAATCTATAAAAATCAATATTTTTATAGAATATTTCATATTATTTTCGAAAAATACATGAAACATTAAAAACTCAGAAAATGTGTAAATCGTATTTTATTGCATATTTCGACGTTTTAAGCGGTTTGAGTGCTTTTCTGGCAAAACTCATTTTTAGCTAAAATCTTAGATTTTCACACTTTTAAATAGAATTTCTACTGCAATTGAAATTTATGGGAAAAGTAAGCAAAATTTTATGATTTTCTTTTAGGAAGCTTACTATAGGTATATTTTATCTAAAAAATAGTTTTTTAGAAAATCCTTGAAAATGCCTTTAAAACCCTCAAAAAAAGCAATTAAATCAAGTTTTATAGCATTTTAATATTTATAAATTATTTACATATTTTAAAAATCCCATTAAAAATCTATAAAAATCAATATTTTTATAGAATATTTCATATCATTTTCGAAAATACATGAAACATTAAAAGCTCAGAAAAATGTGCTAAAATCGTATTTTATTGCATATTTCGACGTTTTAGAGCAGTTTGAGTGCTTTTCTGGCAAAACTCATTTTCAGCTAAAATACTTACATTTTCACACTTTTAAACAGAATTTCTACTGCAATTGAAATTTATGGAAAAGTAAGCAAAATTTTATGATTTTCTTTTAGGAAGCTTACTAATAGGTATATTTTATCTAAAAAATAGTTTTTTAGAAAATCCGTGAAAATGCCTTGAATCGTCAAAAATGCAATAAAATATCGTTTTATACATTTTTGAATATTTATTAATTATTTACATATTTTTAAAAATCCCATTAAAAATCTATAAAAATCAATATTTTTATAGAATATTTCATATTATTTGCGAAAAATTCATGAAACATTAAAAGCTCAGAAAATTGCATTTTTATGGCATATTTCGACGTTTTAGAGCGGTTTGATGCTTTTCTGACAAAACTCATTTTTCTGCTAAAATACTTAGATTTTCACACTTTTAAATAGAATTCCTACTGCAATTGAAATTTATGGGAAAAGTAAGCAAAATTTTATGATTTTCTTTTAGGAAGCTTACTCATAAGTATATTTTATCTAAAAAAATAGTTTTTCAGAAAATCCTTGAAAATGCCTTAAACCGTCAAAAAATGCAATAAGATCAAGTTTTATAGCATTTTTGAATATTTATGAATTATTTACATATTTTTAAAAAATCCCATTAAAAATCTATAAAAATCAATATTTTTATAGAATATTTCATATTATTTTCGAAAAATACATGAAACATTAAAAAGCTCAGAAAAATGTGCTAAAATCGTATTTTATTGCATATTTCGACGTTTTAGAGGGGTTTAAGTGCTTTTCTGGCAAAACTCATTTTTTAGCTAAAATACTTAGATTTTCACACTTTTAAATATAATTTCTACTGCAATTGAAATTTATGGGAAAAGTAAGCAAAATTTTATGATTTTCTTTTAGGAAGCTTACTCATAGGTATATTTTATCTAAAAGAAAATCATAAAATTTGCTTACTTCTCCATAAATTTCAATTGCAGTAAAATTCTATTTAAAGTGTGAAAATCTAAGTATTTTAGTTGAAAAATGAGTTTTGCCAGAAAAGCACTAAACCGCTCTAAATGTCGAAATATGCAATAAAATACGATTTTAGCACATTTTCTGAGCTTTTTAATGTTTCAAGCAGTAGAAATTCTATTTAAAAGTGTGAAAATGTATGTATTTTAGCTGAAAATGAGTTATGCCAGAAAACACTCAAACCGCTCTAAAACGTCGAAATATGCAATAAAATACGATTTTAGCACATTTTCTGAGCTTTTTAATGTTTCATGTATTTTTGAAAATAATATGAAATATTCTATAAAAATATTGATTTTTATAGGTTTTAATGGGATTTTTAAAAATATGTAAATAATTTATAAATATTAAAAATGCTATAAAACGTTATTTTATTGCATTTTTGACGATTCTAGGCATTTTCAAGGATTTTCTGAAAAACTATTTTTAGATAAAATATACCTATAGTAAGCTTCCTAAAGAAAATCATAAAATTTTGCTTACTTTTCCCATAATTTCAATTGCAGTAGAAATTATATTTAAAAGTGTAAAAATCTAAGTATTTTAGCTAAAAAATGAGCTTTGTCAGAAAAGCATCAAACCGCTCTAAAACGTCGAAATATGCCATAAAATGCGATTTTTCTGAGCTTTTTAATGTTTCATGAATTTTTCGAAAATAATATGAAATATTCTATAAAAATATTGATTTTTATAGATTTTATTATGATTTTTTAAAAATGTGTAAATAATTTATAAATATTCAAAAATGCTATAAAACGTTATTTTATTGCATTTTTTGACGATTCAAGGCATTTTCAAGGATTTTCTGAAAAACTATTTTTTTAGATAAAATATACCTATGAGTAAGCTTCCTAAAAGAAAATCATAAAATTTTGCTTACTTTTCCCATAAATTTCAATTGCAGTAGAAATTCTATTTAAAAGTGTAAAAATCTAAGTATTTTAGCTAAAAAATGAGCTTTGTCAGAAAAGCATCAAACCGCTCTAAAACGTCGAAATATGCCATAAAATGCGATTTTTCTGAGCTTTTTAATGTTTCATGAATTTTTCGAAAATAATATGAAATATTCTATAAAAATATTGATTTTTATAGATTTTTATTATGATTTTTTAAAAATATGTAAATAATTTATAAATATTCAAAAATGCTATAAAACGTTATTTTATTGCATTTTTTGACGATTCAAGGCATTTTCAAGGATTTTCTGAAAACTATTTTTTTAGATAAAATATACCTATGAGTAAGCTTCCTAAAGAAAATCATAAAATTTTTTACTTTTCCCATAAATTTCAATTAGTAGAAATTCTATTTAAAAGTCTGAAAATTAGTATTTTAGCTAAAAATAGTTTCAGAAAAGATCAACCTCTAAAATCAATTGCCATAAAATGCGATTTTCTGAGCTTTTAATGTTTCATATTTTCGAAAATAATATGAAATATTTATAAAATATTGATTTTTATAGATTTTTATATGATTTTTAAAAATATGTAAATAATTATAAATATTCAAAAATGCTATAAAACTTGATTTAATTGCATTTTTGACATTTAAGGCATTTTCAAGGATTTTGGGAAAAACTATTTTTAGATAAAATATACCTATGAGTAAGCTTCCTAAAGAAAATCATAAAATTTTCTTCTAAAAAAATAGTTTTTCAAAAATCCTTGAAAATGTCTTGAAATCGTCAAAAATGCAATAAAATCAAGTTTTATAGCATTTTTGAATATTTATTAATTATTTACATATTTTTAAAAAATCCATTAAAATCTATAAAAATCAAGTATTTTATAGAATATATCATATTATTTTCGAAAAATATTGAAATAAAACTCAGAAAATGTCTAAAATCGTTTTTATTGCATATTTCGACATTTTAGAGCGGTTTTGATGCTTTTCTGCAAAACTCATTTTCAACTAAAATACTTAGATTTTCACACTTTTAAATAGAATTTCACTGCAATTGAAATTTATGGAAAAGTAAGCAAAATTTTATGATTTTCTTTTAGAAGCTATATATAAAAAATAGTTTTTCAGAAAATCTTGAAAATGTCTTAATCGTCAAAAATGCAATAAAATCAAGTTTTATAGCATTTTTGAATATATATAAATTATTTACATATTTTTAAAAATCCCATTAAAAATCTTAAAAATCAATTTTTTATAGAATATTTCATATTATTTTCGAAAAATTCATGAATTAAAATCAGAAAAATATCCATTTTATGGCATATTTCGACGTTTTAGAGCGGTTTGATGCTTTTCTGACAAATACTCATTTTTAGCTAAAATACTTAGATTTTCACACTTATTAAATAGAATTTCTACTGCAATTGAAATTTATGGGAAAAGTAAGCAAAATTTTATATTTTCTTTTGGAAGCTTACTCATAGGTATATTTTATCTAAAAAATAGTTTTCAAAAATCCTTGAAAATGCTTAATCGTCAAAATGCAATAAAATCAAGTTTTATAGCATTTTTGAATATTATTAATTATTTACATATTTTTAAAAAATCCATTAAAAATCTATAAAAATCAATATTTTTATAGAATATTTCATATTATTTTCGAAAATACATGTAACATTAAAAAGCTCAGAAAACTCGCATTTTATGCATATTTCGACGTTTTAGAGCGGTTTGATGCTTTTCTGACAAATATCATTTTTTAGCTAAAATACTTAGATTTTCACACTTTTAAATAGAATTTCTACTGAATTGAAATTTATGGGAAAAGTAAGCAAAATTTTATGATTTTCTTTTAGGAAGCTTACTCATAGGTATATTTTATCTAAAAAATAGTTTTCAAAAATCTTGAAAATGTCTTAAATCGTCAAAAAATGCAATAAAATCAAGTTTTATAGCATTTTGAATATTTATAATTATTTACATATTTTTAAAAATCCCATTAAAAATCTATAAAATCAATATTTTTATAGAATATTTCATATTATTTTCGAAAAATACATGAAACATTAAAAGCTCAAAAATGTGAAAATCGATTTTATTGCATATTTCGACGTTTTAGAGCGGTTTAGTGCTTTTCTGGCAAAACTCATTTTTAGCTAAAATACTTACATTTCACACTTTTAAATAGAATTTCTACTGCAATTGAAATTTATGGGAAAAGTAAGCAAAATTTTATGATTTTCTTTTAGAAGCTTACTCATAGGTATATTTTATCTAAAAAATAGTTTTTCAGAAAATCCTTGAAAATGCCTTGAATCGTCAAAAAATGCAATAAAATAACGTTTTATAGCATTTTTTAATATTTATAAATTATTTACATATTTTTAAAAAAATCCCATTAAAAATCTATAAAAATCAATATTTTTATAGAATATTTCATATTATTTTCGAAAAATACATGAAACATTAAAAAGCTCAGAAAATGCAATCGTATTTTATTGCATATTTCGACGTTTTAGAGCGGTTTGAGTGCTTTTCTGCAAAACTCATTTTTTCAGCTAAAATACTTAGATTTTCACACTTTTAAATAGAATTTCTACTGCAATTGAAATTTATGGGAAAAGTAAGCAAAATTTTATGATTTTCTTTTAGGAAGCTTACTATAGGTATATTTTATCAAAAATAGTTTTTCAGAAAATCCTTGAAAATGCCTTGAATCGTCAAAAATGCAATAAAATAGTTTTATAGCATTTTGAATATTTATAATTTACATATTTTTAAAATCCCATTAAAATCTATAAAATCAATATTTTTATAGAATATTTCATATTATTTTCGAAAAATACATGAACATAAAAAGGTTTGAGTGCTTTTCTCGCAAAACACATTTTTTAGCTAAAATACTAACATTTTCACACTTTTAAATAGAATTTCTACTGCAATTGAAAATTATGGGAAAAGTAGGCAAAATTTTATGATTTTCTTTTAGGAAGCTTACTCATACGTATATTTTATCTAAAAAAATAGTTTTTCAGAAAATCCTTGAAAATGCCTTGAATCGTCAAAAAATGCAATAAAATAACGTTTTATAGCATTTTTAATATTTTTAAATTATTTACATATTTTTAAAAAAATCACATTAAAAATCTATAAAAATCAATATTTTTATAGAATATTTCATATTATTTTCGAAAAATACATGAAACATTAAAAAGCTCAGAAAAATGTGGTAAAATCGTATTTTATGGCATATTTCGACGTTTTAGAGCAGTTTGATGCTTTTCTGACAAAACTCATTTTTTAGCTAAAATACTTAGATTTTCACACTTTTAAATAGAATTTCTACTGCAATTGAAATTTATAGGAAAAGTAAGCAAAATTTTATGATTTTCTTTTAGGAAGCTACTTATAGGTATATTTTATTTAAAAAAATAGTTTTTCAGAAAATCCTTGAAAATGCCTTGAATCGTCAAAAAATGCAATATAATAACGTTTTATAGCATTTTTTAATATTTTTAAATTATTTACATATTTTTAAAAAAATCACATTAAAAATCTATAAAAATCAATATTTTTATAGAATATTTCATATCATTTTCGAAAAATACATGAAACGTTAAAAAGCTCAGAAAAATGTGCTAAAATCGTATTTTATTGCATATTTCGACGTTTTAGAGCGGTTTGAGTGCTTTTCTGGCAAAACTCATTTTTTAGCTAAAATACTTACATTTTCAAACTTTTAAATAGAATTTCTCTTGCAATTGAAATTTATGGGAAAAGTAAGCAAAATTTTATGATTTTCTTTTAGGAAGCTTACTTATAGGTATATTTTATCTAAAAAAAATAGTTTTTCAGAAAATCCTTGAAAATGCCTTGAATCGTCAAAAAATGCAATAAAATAACGTTTTATAGCATTTATGAATATGTATAAATTATTTACATATTTTTAAAAAATCCCATTAAAATCTATAAAAATCAACATTTTTATAGAATATTTCATATCATTTTCGAAAAATTAATGAAACATTAAAAAGCTCAGAAATATCGCATTTTATGGCATATTTCGACGTTTTAGAGCGGTTTGATGCTTTTCTGACAAAACTCATTTTTAAGTAAAATACTTAGATTTTCACACTTTTAAATAGAATTTCTACTGCAATTGAAATTTATGGGAAAAGTAAGCAAAATTTTATGATTTTCTTTTAGGAAGCTTACTCATAGGTATATTTTATCTAAAAAAATAGTTTTTTAGAAAATCCGTGAAAATGCCTTGAATCGTCAAAAAATGCCATAAAATATCGTTTTATAGCATTTTTTAATATTTATAAATTATTTACATATTTTTAAAAAAATCCCATTAAAAATCTATAAAAATCAATATTTTTATAGAATATTTCATATTTTATTTTTTTTATTAACACATCGGCCGATTCCCACCAAGGCAAGGTGGCCCGAAAAAGAAAAACTTTCATCATCATTCACTCCATCACTGTCTTGCCAGAAGGGTGCTTTACACTACAGTTATAAAACTGCAACATTAACACCCCTCCTTCAGAGTGCCGGCACTGTACTTCCCATCTCCAGAACTCAATCAAGTCCGGCCTGCCGGTTTCCCTGAATCCCTTCATAAATGTTACTTTGCTCACACTCCAACAGCACGTCAAGTATTAAAACCATATGCCTCCATTCACTCCTATCAAATACGCTCACACATGCTTGCTGGAAGTCCAAGCCCCTCGCACACAAAACTTCCTTTACCCCCTCCCTCCAACCTTTCCTAGGCCGACCCCTACCCCGCCTTCCCTCCACTACAGATTTATACACTCTCGAAGTCACTCTGTCTCGTTCCATTCTCTCTACATGTCCAAACCACCTCAACAACCCCTCCTCAGCTCTCTGAACAATCGTTTTGGTAATCCCGCACCTCCTCCTAATTTCCAAACTCCGAATTCTCTGCATTATATTCACACCACACATTGACCTCAGACATGACATCTCCACTGCCTCCAGCCTTCTCCTCGTTGCAACATTCATCACCCATGCTTCACACCCATATAAGAGCGTTGGTATAACTATACTCTCTACATTCCCCTCTTTACTTCCATGGACAAGGTTCTTTGTCTCCACAGACTCCAAGTGCTCCACTCACCCTTTTCCCCTCATCAATTCTATGATTCACCTCATCCTTCATAGACCCATCCGCCGACATGTCCACTCCCAAATATCTGAATACATTCACCTCCTCCATACTCTCTCCCTCCAATCTGATATCCAATCTTTCGTCACCTATTCTTTTTGTTATCCTCATCACCTTACTCTTTCCTATATTCACTTTCAATTTTCTTCTTTTACACACCCTACCAAATTCATCCACCAACCTCTGCAGCTTCTCTTCAGAATCTCCCAAAAGCACAGTGTCATCAGCAAAAAGCAACTGTGACAACTCCCACTTTGTATTTGCTTCTTTATCTTTTAGCCAACACCTCTTGCCAAGACCCTCGCATTCACTTCTCTTACAACCCCATCTATAAATATATTGAACAACCACGGTGACATCACACATCCTTGTCTAAGGCCCACTTTTACTGGGAAATAGTCCCCTTCCCTCCTACACACTCTAACCTGAGCCTCACTATCCTCATAAAAACTCTTCACTGCTTTCAGTAACCTTCCTCCTATTCCATACACCTGCAACATCTGCCACATTGCCCCCCTATCTACCCTATCATACGCCTTTTCCAAATCCATAAATGCCACAAAAACATCTTTACCCTTATCCAAATACTGTTCACCTATATGTTTCACTGTAAACACTTGGTCTACACACCCCCTACCTTTCCTAAAGCCCCCTTGTTCATCTGCTATCCTGCTTTCTGTTTTACTCTTAATTCTTTCAATAATAACTCTACCATACACTTTACCAGGTACACTCAACAGACTTATTCCCCTATTATTTTCGAAAAATACATGAAACATTAAAAAGCTCAGAAAAATGTGCTAAAATCGTATTTTATTGCATATTTCGACGTTTTAGAGCTTTTCTGGCAAAACTCATTTTTCAGCTAAAATACTTAGATTTTCACACTTTTAAATAGAATTTCTACTGCAATTCAAATTTATGGGAAAAGTAAGCAAAATTTTATGATTTTCTTTTAGGAAGCTTACTCATAGGTATATTTTATCTAAAAAAAATAGTTTTTCAGAAAATCCTTGAAAATGCCTTAAATCGTCAAAAAATGCAGTAAAATCAAGTTTTATAGCATTTTTAAATATTTATTAATTATTTACATATTTTTAAAAAATCCCATTAAATATCTATAAAAATCAATATTTTTATAGAATATTTCATATTATTTTCGAAAAATACATGAAATATTAAAAAGCTCAGAAAAATATGCTAAAATCGTATTTTATTGCATATTTCGACGTTTTAGAGCGGTTTGAGTGCTTTTCTGGCAAAACTCATTTTTCAGCTAAAATACTTAGATTTTCACACTTTTAAATAGAATTTCTACTGCAATTCAAATTTATTGGAAAAGTAAGCAAAATTTTATGATTTTCTTTTAGGAAGCTTACTCATAGGTATATTTTATCTAAAAAATAGTTTTTCAGAAAATCCTTGAAAATGCCTTAAACCGTCAAAAAATGTAATTAAATCAAGTTTTATAGCATTTTTGAATATTTATAAATTATTTACATATTTTTAAAAAATCCCTTTAAAAATCTATAAAAATCAATATTTTTTAGAATATTTCATATTATTTTCGAAAAATATATGAAACATTAAAAAGCTATGAAAAATGTGGTAAAATCGTATTTTATTGCATATTTCGACGTTTTAGAGCGGTTTGAGTGCTTTTCTGGCAAAACTCATTTTTTAGCTAAAATACTTACATTTTCACACTTTTAAATAGAATTTCTACTGCAATTGAAATTTATGGGAAAAGTAAGCAAAATTTTATGATTTTCTTTTAGGAAGCTTACTCATAGGTATATTTTATCGAAAAAAATAGTTTTTCAGAAAAACCTTGAAAATGCCTTAAACCGTCAAAAAATGTAATTAAATCAAGTTTAATAGCATTTTTTAATATTTATAAATTATTTACATATTTTTAAAAAATCCCTTTAAAAATCTATAAAAATCCATATTTTTTTAGAATATTTCATATTATTTTCGAAAAATACATGAAACATTCAAAAGCTCAGATAAATGTGCTAAAATCGTATTTTATTGCATATTTCGACGTTTTAGAGGGGTTTAAGTGTTTTTCTGGCAAAACACATTTTTTAGCTAAAATACTTACATTTTCACACTTTTAAATAGAATTTCTACTGCAATTCAAATTTATGGGAAAAGTAAGCAAAATTTTATGATTTTCTTTTAGGAAGCTTACTCATAGGTATATTTTATCTAAAAAAATAGTTTTTACAAAATCCTTGAAAATGCCTTAAATCATCAAAAAATGCAATAAAATCAAGTTTTATAGCATTTCTGAATATTTATAAATTATTTACATATTTTTAAAAAATCCCATTAAAAATCTATAAAAATCAATATTTTTATAGAATATTTCATATTATTTTCGAAAAATTCATGAAACATTAAAAAGCTCAGAAAAATCGCATTTTATGGCATATTTCGACGTTTTAGAGCGGTTTGATGCTTTTCTGACAAAACTCATTTTTTAGCTAAAATACTTAGATTTTCACACTTTTAAATAGAATTTCTACTGCAACTGAAATTTATAGGAAAAGTAAGCAAAATTTTATGATTTTCTTTTAGGAAGCTACTTATAGGTATATTTTATCTAAAAAAATAGTTTTTCAGAAAATCCTTGAAAATGCCTTGAATCGTCAAAAAATGCAATAAAATAACGTTTTATAGCATTTTTGAATATTTATAAATTATTTACATATTTTTAAAAAATCCCATTAAAATCTATAAAAATCAACATTTTTATAGAATATTTCATATCATTTTCGAAAAATTCATGAAACATTAAAAAGCTCAGAAATATCGCATTTTATGGCATATTTCGACGTTTTAGAGCGGTTTGATGCTTTTCTGACAAAACTCATTTTTTAGCTAAAATACTTAGATTTTCACACTTTTAAATAGAATTTCTACTGCAATTGAAATTTATGGGAAAAGTAAGCAAAATTTTATGATTTTCTTTTAGGAAGCTTACTCATAGGTATATTTTATCTAAAAATCATTTTTCAGAAAATACGAGAAAATGCCTTGAATCGTCAAAAAATGCCATAAAATAACGTTTTATAGCATTTTTTAATATTTATAAATTATTTACATATTTTTAAAAAATCCCATTAAAAATCTATAAAAATCAATATTTTTATAGAATATTTCATATTATTTTCGAAAAATACATGAAACATTAAAAAGCTCATAAAAATGTGCTAAAATCGTATTTTATTGCATATTTCGACGTTTTAGAGCGGTTTGAGTGCTTTTCTGGCAAAACTCATTTTTTTAATAAAATACTTACATTTTCAAACTTTTAAATAGAATTTCTCCTGCAATTGAAATTAATGGGAAAAGTAAGCAAAATTTGTTGATTTTCTTTTAGAAAGCTTACTTATAGGTATATTTTATCTAAAAAAAATATTTTTTCAGAAAATCCTTGAAAATGCCTTGAATCGTCAAAAAATGCAATAAAATAACGTTTTATAGAATTTTTTAATATTTATAAATTATTTACATATTTTTAAAAAATCCCATTAAAAATCTATAAAATCAATATTTTTATAGAATATTTCATATTATTTTCGAAAAATACATGAAACATTAAAAAACTCAGAAAAATGTGCTAAAATCGTATTTTATTGCATATTTCGACGTTTTAGAGCGGTTTGAGTGCTTTTCTGGCAAAACTCATTTTTTAGCTAAAATACTTACATTTTCACACTTTTAAATAGAATTTCTACTGCAATTCAAATTTATGGGAAAAGTAAGCAAAATTTTATGATTTTCTTTTAGGAAGCTTACTCATAGGTATATTTTATCTAAAAAATAGTTTTTCAGAAAATCTGAAAATGCTCTTAAATCGTCAAAAATGCAAAAAAAAAAAAAAAAAAAAAAAAAAAAAAAAAAAAAAAAAAAAAAAAAAAAGACGTTTTAGAGCGGTTTGAGTGCTTTTCTGGCAAAACTCATTTTTTAGCTAAAATACTTACATTTTCACACTTTTAAATAGAATTTCTACTGCAATTGAAATTTATGGGAAAAGTAAGCAAAATTTTATGATTTTCTTTTAGGAAGCTTACTCATAGGTATATTTTATCTAAAACAATAGTTTTTCAAAAATCCTTGAAAATGCCTTAATCATCAAAAATGCAATAAAATCAAGTTTTATACATTTTGAATATTTATAATTATTTACATATTTTAAAAATCCCATTAAAAATCTATAAAATCAATATTTTTATAGAATATTTCATATTATTTTCGAAAATTCATGAAACATTAAAAGCTCAGAAAATGCATTTTATGGCATATTTCGACGTTTTAGAGCGGTTTGATGCTTTTCTGACAAAACTCATTTTTAGCTAAAATACTTAGATTTTCACACTTTTAAATAGAATTTCTACTGCAATTGAAATTTATGGGAAAGTAAGCAAAATTTTATGATTTTCTTTAGAAGCTTACATAGGTATATTTTATCTAAAAATAGTTTTCAGAAAATCCTTGAAATGCTTAATCGTCAAAAATGCAATAAATAAGTTTTATAGCATTTTAATATTTTAAATTATTTACATATTTTTAAAAATCCCATTAAAAATCTATAAAAATCAATATTTTATAGAATATTTCATATTATTTTCGAAAATACATGAAACATTAAAAGCTCAGAAAATGTGCTAAAATCTTTTTATTATATTTCGACGTTTTAGAGTTTGAGTGCTTTTCTGGCAAAACTCATTTTTTAGCTAAAATACTTACATTTTCACAACTTTTAAATAGAATTTCTACTGCAATTGAAATTTATGGGAAAAGTAAGCAAAATTTTATGATTTTCTTTTAGAAGCTTACTCATAGGTATATTTTATCTAAAAAATAGTTTTTCAGAAAACTTGAAAATGTTTTAGAGCGGTTTAGTGCTTTTCTGACAAAACTCATTTTTAGCTAAAATACTTAGATTTTCACACTTTTAAATAGAATTTCACTGCAATTGAAATTTATGGGAAAAGTAAGCAAAATTTTATGATTTTCTTTTAGGAAGCTTACTCATAGGTATATTTTATCTAAAAATAGTTTCACAAAATCCTTGAAAATGCTTAAATCGTCAAAAATGCAATAAAATCAAGTTTTATACATTTTTGAATATTTATTAATTATTTACATATTTTTAAAAAAATCTATTAAAAATTTAAAATCATATTTTAAGAATATTCATTTATTTCGAAAATACTGAAAATTAAAGCTAAAAATGTGGAAATTATTTTATTGATATTTCACGTTTTAACGTTGAGTGTTATAGCAAAATTTTTTTATAATAACTTACATTTCTTTTAAAAAATTTCAGCAATTGAAATTTATGAAAAGTAAAAAATTTTATGATTTTTGGAAGTTATTATATTTTATTAAAAATCTTTTAAAAATCTTAAAATGCTTGAAATCATAAAATGCAATAAAATAATTTATACATTTTGAATATTATAATTTTTACATATTTTAAAAACCTTAAAAATCTATAAAAACATATTTTTATAAATATTTCATATTATTTTCGAAAATTCAGAAAATTAAAACTCAGAAAATGCATTTATATATTTACATTTTAAGCAGTTTATGTTTTTGACAAACTCATTTTTAGCTAAAATACATTTTCACACTTTTAAATTGAATTTCAAATGAAAAGAAAATAAGAAATTTTATATTTTACTTATTATCTAAATATTTATATCTAAAAAATAGTTTTCAAAATCTTAAAATGTTTAAATCATAAAATAATAAAATAATTATACATTTAATATTTATAATTATATTTTAAAAATCATTATTTAAAAATCAATTTTTAAGAATATTTCATATTATTTCGAATATAATTAAGTGAAATTCTAAAAGATTTTGTTTTAGATTAGTTTGAAACTTTTTAGCAATACTTAATTTTATTAAAAAATTACAATGAAATTATGAAAAGCAAATTTTATGATTTTTTAATTATAATATTTAAAAATATTAAAAATCTGAAATCCTGATTCAAATCAATAAATAGTTAACTTGAAATTTATATATTACATATTTTAAATCATTAATCTAAATCATTTTTTAAATATTCATTTATTTTAAAACATGAAACATAAAAGCTCAAAAATCATTTTGCATATTTCATTTTAGAGCGGTTTGATGCTTTTCGCAAAACATTTTACTAAAATACTAATTTCACACTTTTAAATAAATTACTGATTGAAATATGAAAATAAGCAAAATAGTTTTGATTACTCATAGGTATTTTATCTAAAATAGTTTCAAATGAAATTAATCAAAAATCAAATAAGTTTTAGATTTAATATTAAATTTTTACATATTTTAAATCATAAATCTATAATCAATATTTAAATATTTAATTATTTTCGAAAATTAACTTAAAAAGAAAACCATTTGCATATCGCGTTTGATCTCAAACCATTTATAAATATAATTTCACACTTAAAAATTCTCAATTAATTATGAAACAATTTTATATTTTCTTAAACACCATGATTTATCTAAATAGTTCAAATCGAAAATGTAATCAAATGAATAAGTTAAATTTAATATTATAAATTATTACTTTAAATCATAATCTAAAACATTTAAATATTATATTTCAATAGAAACATTAAATAAAATCATTATTGCATTTCGACGTTTTAACGGTTAGCTTGCAACTCATTTAAAAATCTGATTCACACTTTTAATAATTACTTATTTTGAAAAATTTATGATTTTCTCTATTTTATCAAAATTTCAAAATCTAATGTAATGCAAATGCATAAAAATTTTACGTTTTATTTCATTTTTAAATCATTAAATCTATAAACATTTTATAAATATTTCATTATTTTCGAAAATCTGAAAATTAAAGCTCAAAAATCGATTTATGCATATTTCGACGTTTTAGAGCGGTTTGATGCTTTTCTGCAAACTCATTTTAGCTAAAATACTTAATTTTCACTTTTAAATAAATTTCACTGCAATTAAATTTATGGAAAAGTAAGCAAATTTATGATTTTTTTAGGAAGTTACTCATAGGTATATTTTATCTAAAATAGTTTTCAAAATCCTGAAAATGCCTAATCGTCAAAAATGCATAAATAAGTTTTAAGCATTTTGAATATTTATAAATTATTTAATATTTTTAAAATCCCATTAAAAATCTATAAAATCAATATTTTTATAGAATATTTCATATATTTCAAATACATGAAACTTAAAAGCTCAGAAAATGTCAAATCGTATTTTATTGCATATTTCGACGTTTTAGAGCGGTTTGAGTGCTTTTCTGAAAACTCATTTTAGCTAAAATACTAGATTTTCAAACTTTAAATAAATTTACGCAATTGAAATTATGGGAAAAGTAAGCAAAATTTATGATTTTCTTTAGAAGCTTATTATAGATATTTTATCTAAAAAATTCAGAAAATTGAAAATGCCTGAATCGTCAAAAATGCAATAAATAACGTTTTATAGCATTTAATATTTATAATTATTTAATATTTTAAAAATCCATTAAAATCTATAAAATCAATATTTTTATAAATATTTCATATTATTTCGAAAATACATGAACATTAAAAGCTCAGAAATGCAATCGTATTTATGCATATTTCGACGTTTTAGACGTTTGATGCTTTTCAAAACCATTTTTAGCTAAAATACTAATTTCACTTTAAATAATTTCACCAATGAAAATTATGGGAAAAGTAAATTTTATGATTTTTAGAACTTACTCATAGGTATTTTAAAATAGTTTTCAAAATCCTTGAAAATGCTAAATCGTCAAAATGATAAATAAGTTTAGCATTTTGAATATTTATATTATTTATATTTTTAAAAATCATTAAAATCTATAAATCAATATTTTAAGAATATTTCATATTTTCGAAAATACATGAAACATTAAGCTCAGAAAATGTAAAATCTATTTTATTGCATATTTCGACTTTAGAGAAAATCGCATTTTATGCATATTTCGACGTTTAGAGCGGTTTGATGCTTTTCTGACAAAACATTTTTTAGCTAAAATACTTAGATTTTCACACTTTTAAATAGAATTTCTACTGCAATTGAAATTTATGGGAAAAGTAAGCAAATTTTATGATTTTCTTTAGGAAGCTTACTCATAGGTATATTTTATCTAAAAAATAGTTTTTCAGAAAATCCTGAAAATGCTTGAATCGTCAAAAATGCATAAAATAACGTTTTATAGCATTTTTGAATATTATAAATTATTTACATATTTTTAAAAATCCCATTAAAATCTATAAAATCAATATTTTTATAGAATATTTCATATTATTTCGAAAATACATGAAACTTAAAAAGCTCAGAAAAATGTGCTAAAATCGATTTTATTGCATATTTGACGTTTAGAGCGGTTTGAGTGCTTTTCTGCAAAACTCATTTTTAGCTAAATAATTTCAACTTTTAAATAGAATTTCACTGCAATTAAATTTATGGAAAAGTAAATTATATTTTCTTTAGGAAGTTATATAGGATATTTTATCTAAAAATAGTTTTCAGAAAATCCTTGAAATGCCTTAATCGTCAAAATGCAATAAAATAAGTTTTATAGCATTTTAATATTTATAATTATTTACATATTTTAAAAATCCATTAAAAATCTATAAAATCAATATTTATAGAATATTTCATTTTTCAAAATACTAAACATTAAAAGCTCAGAAAATGTAAAATCGATTTATTGCATATTTCGACGTTTTAGAGCGTTTGAGTGCTTTCTGCAAAACTCATTTTTAGCTAAAATATTAGATTTTCAACTTTTAAATAAATTTCTACGCAATTAAATTTATGGAAAATAGAAAATTTTATGATTTTCTTTAGAAGCCTAAGGTATTTTATTAAAATAGTTTTAAAAATCTTTGAAATGCTTAATCGTCAAAAATGCAATAAAATAAGTTTTATAGCATTAATTTATAATTATTTAATAAAAATCATTAAAATCTATAAAATCTATAAATCAATATTTTATAGAATATTTCATATTATTTTCAAAAATCATGAAACATTAAAAACTCAGAAATGTAAATCGATTTATTGCATATTTCGACGTTTTAGACGGTTTGATGCTTTTCTGCAAAACTCTTTTAGCTAAAATATTAGATTTCACACTTTTAAAGAATTTCTACCATTGAAATTATGGAAAAGTAACAAATTTTATGATTTTCTTTAGAAGCTTACTCATAGGTATATTTTATCTAAAAATAGTTTTCAGAAATCCTTAAAATGCTTAATCGTCAAAAATGCAATAAAATAACGTTTATACATTTTGAATATTTATAATTATTTACATATTTTAAAAAAATCCATTAAAAATCTATAAAAATCAATATTTTTATAGAATATTTCATATTTTCAAAAATACATGAAACATTAAAGCTCAGAAAATGTGAAAATCGTATTTTATTGCATATTTCGACGTTTAGAGCGTTTGAGTGCTTTTCTGGCAAACTCTTTTAGCTAAAATACTACATTTCACTTTAAATAATTTCTGCAATTAAATTATGGGAAAAGTAACAAATTTTATGATTTTCTTTTAGAAGCTTACTCATAGGTATATTTTATCTAAAAATGTTTTAGAAAATCCTGAAAACCTTAATCGTCAAAAAATGCAATAAAATACGTTTAATTTTGAATATTATAATTATTTACATTTTTAAAAAATCATTAAAAATCTATAAAAATCAATATTTTTATAGAATATTTCTATTATTTTTATGATTTTCTTTTAGGAAGCTTACTATAGGTATATTTTATCTAAAAAATAGTTTTTCAGAAAATCCTTGAAAATGCTTGAATCGTCAAAAATGCAATAAAATCGTTTTATAGCATTTTTGAATATTTATAATTATTTACATATTTTTAAAAATCATTAAAAATCTATAAAAATCAATATTTTATAGAATATTTCATATTATTTTCGAAAAATCGAAACATTAAAAGCTCAGAAAATGGCTAAAATTTATTGCATATTTCGACGTTTTAGAGCGGTTTGATGCTTTTCTGAGCAAAACTCATTTTTAGCTAAAATACTTACATTTTCACACTTTTAAATAGAATTTCTACTGCAATTAAATTTATGGGAAAAGTAAGCAAAATTTTATGATTTTCTTTTAGGAAGCTTACTCATAGGTATATTTTATCTAAAAAATAGTTTTCAAAAATCCTTGAAAATGCTTAAATCGTCAAAAAATGCAATAAAATAAGTTTTATAGCATTTTTAATATTTATAATTATTTACATATTTTAAAAAATCCCATTAAAAATCTATAAAAATCAATATTTTTATAGAATATTTCATATTATTTTCGAAAAATACATGAAACATTAAAAAGCTCAGAAAAATGTGCTAAATCGTATTTATTGCATATTTCGACGTTTTAGAGCGGTTTGAGTGCTTTTCTGGCAAAACTCATTTTTAGCTAAAATACTAACATTTTCACACTTTTAAATAGAATTTCTACTGCAATTGAAATTTATGGGAAAAGTAAGCAAAATTTTATGATTTTCTTTTAGGAAGCTTACTCATAGGTATATTTTATCTAAAAAATAGTTTTTCAGAAAATCCTTGAAAATGCCTTAAATCGTCAAAAATGCAATAAAATAAGTTTTATAGCATTTTAATATTTATAAATTATTTACATATTTTAAAAAATCCCATTAAAAATCTATAAAAATCAATATTTTTATATAATATTTCATATTATTTTCAAAATCATGAAACATTAAAAGCTCAGAGAAAATCGCATTTTATGCATATTTCGACGTTTTAGAGCGGTTTGATGCTTTTCTGCAAACTCATTTTTAGCTAAAATACTAATTTACACTTTTAAAAGAATTTCTACTGCAATTGAAATTTATGGAAAAGTAAGCAAAATTTTATGATTTTCTTTTAGGAAGCTTACTCATAGGTATATTTTATCTAAAAAATAGTTTTTCAAAAATCCTGAAAATGCTTAATCGTCAAAAATGCAATAAAATCAGTTTTATAGCATTTTAATATTTAATAATTATTTACATATTTTTAAAAATCCCATTAAAAATCTATAAAAATCAATATTTTTATAAAATATTTCATATTATTTTCGAAAAATACATGTAACATTAAAAGCTCAGAAAAATGTGCTAATATCGTATTTTATTGCATATTTCGACGTTTTAGAGCGGTTTGAGTGCTTTTCTGGCAAAACTCATTTTTAGCTAAAATACTTACATTTTCACACTTTTAAATAGAATTTCTACTGCAATTGAAATTTATGGGAAAAGTAACAAAATTTATGATTTTCTTTTAGGAAGCTTACTCATAGGTATATTTTATCTAAAAAATAGTTTTTCAGAAAATCTTGAAAATGCCTTAATCGTCAAAAATGCAATAAAATAACGTTTTATAGCATTTTGAATATTTATAATTATTTACATATTTTAAAAATCCCATTAAAATCTAAAAAATCAATATTTTTATAGAATATTTCATATTATTTTCGAAAAATACATGAAACATTAAAAGCTCAGAAAATGTGCTAAATCGTATTTTATTGCATATTTCGACGTTTTAGAGCGGTTTGAGTGCTTTTCTGCAAAACTCATTTTTAGCTAAAATACTTACATTTTCACACTTTTAAATAAATTTCTACTGCAATTGAAATTTATGGGAAAAGTAAGCAAAATTTTATGATTTTCTTTAGGAAGCTTACTCATAGTATATTTTATCAAAAATAGTTTTTCCCTGAAAATGCCTTGAATCGTCAAAAATGCAATAAAATACGTTTTATAGCATTTTTGAATATTTATAATTATTTACATATTTTTAAAAATCCATAAAATCTATAAAAATCAATATTTTTATAGAATATTTCATATTATTTTCGAAAAATACATGAAACATTAAAAAGCTCAGAAAATGTGCTAAAATCGTATTTATTGCATATTTCGACGTTTAAGTTTGATGCTTTTCTGGCAAAACTCATTTTAGCTAAAATACTTAGATTTTCACACTTTTAAATAGAATTTCTACTGCAATTGAAATTTATGGGAAAAGTAAGCAAAATTTTATGATTTTCTTTTAGGAAGCTTACTCATAGGTATATTTTATCTAAAAATAGTTTTTCAGAAAATCTTGAAATGCTTAATCGTCAAAAATGCAATAAAATAAGTTTTATAGCATTTTTAATATTTTAATTATTTACATATTTTTAAAAATCCCTTAAAAATCTATAAAAATCAATATTTTATAGAATATTTCATATTATTTTCGAAAATTCATGAAACATTAAAAGCTCAAAAAAAATCGCATTTTATGCATATTTCGACGTTTTAGAGGGTTTGATGCTTTTCTGACAAACTATTTTAGCTAAAATACTTAGATTTTACACTTTTAAAAGAATTTCTACGAATTGAAATTTATGGAAAAGTAAGCAAAATTTTATGATTTTCTTTTGGAAGCTTACTCATAGGTATATTTTATCTAAAAATAGTTTTCAAAAATCTTGAAAATGCCTTAAATCGTCAAAAATGCAATAAAATCAAGTTTTATAGCATTTTTAATATTTATAATTATTTACATATTTTTAAAAATCCCATTAAAATCTATAAAATCAATATTTTTATAAAATATTTCATAATATTTTGAAAAATACATGAAACATTAAGCTAGAAAATGTGCTAAAATCGATTTTATTGCATATTTCACGTTGAGCGGTTTGAGTGCTTTTCTGCAAAACTCATTTTTAGCTAAAATACTTACATTCACACTTTAAATAGAATTCTACTGCAATTGAAATTATGGGAAAAGTAAGCAAAATTTATGATTTCTTTAGGAAGTTAGTTTTCAAAAATTTGAAAATCTAATGTCAAATGCAATAAAATCAGTTTTAAGCATTTATATTTATTAATTATTTCATATTTTAAAAATCCATAAAAATCTATAAAATCATATTTTTATAGAATATTTCATTATTTTCAAAATCATGAAACATTAAAAGCTCAGAAAATCCATTTTATGCATATTTCACGTTTTAGAGCGGTTTGATGCTTTTCTGACAAACTCATTTTTAGCTAAAATACTTAGATTTTCACACTTTTAAATAGAATTTCTACTGCAATTGAAATTTATGGGAAAAGTAAGCAAAATTTTATGATTTTCTTTTAGGAAGCTTACTCATAGGTATATTTTATCTAAAAAATAGTTTTCAGAAAATCCTTGAAAATGCCTTAATCGTCAAAAATGCAATAAAATCAAGTTTTATAGCATTTTTGAATATTTTTAAATTATTTACATATTTTTAAAAAATCCCATTAAAAATCTATAAAAATCAATATTTTTATAGAATATTTCATATTATTTTCGAAAAATACATGAAACATTAAAAAGCTCAGAAAAATGTGTAAAATCGTATTTTATTGCATATTTCGACGTTTTAGAGCGGTTTGAGTGCTTTTCTGGCAAAACTCATTTTTAGCTAAAATACTTACATTTTCACACTTTTAAATAGAATTTCACTGCAATTGAAATTTATGGGAAAAGTAAGCAAAATTTATGATTTTCTTTTAGGAAGCTTACTCATAGGTATATTTTATCTAAAATTTATAAATATCTTATTTGAAATTATTAAATTAATAAAATTTAAAATTTAAAACTATTTTAATTTTTTTTGAAAACATTACTAAATAAATTTCAACTTATGAATTTCACGTGATTTAGGATGCAATTTATATTTTAATTAATAGATATCATTATAAAAAGAAATCTTGAAAATGCTTAGAATGTCAAAAATGCAATAAAATAAGTTTTATAGCATTTTTAATATTTATATAATTATTTACATATTTTTAAAAATCCCATTAAAAATCTATAAAAATCAATATTTTATAAATATTTCATATTATTTTCAAAAATACATGAAACATTAAAAAGCTCAAAATGTGTAAATCGATTTTATTGATATTTGACGTTTTAAGGGTTTATGCTTTTCTGAAAACTCATTTTTAGCTAAAATACTTCATTTACACTTTTAAATAAATTTCTACTGAATTGAAATTTATGGGAAAAGTAACAAAATTTTATGATTTTCTTTTAGGAAGCTTACTCATAGGTATATTTTATCTAAAAATAGTTTTTACAAAATCCTTGAAAATGCCTTAAATTAAAATGCAATAAAATAAGTTTTATAGCATTTTGAATATTTATAAATTATTTACATATTTTTAAAAATCCATTAAAAATCTATAAAATCAATATTTTTATAGAATATTTCATATTATTTTCGAAAAATACATGAAACTTAAAAGCTCAGAAAATTGCATCATTTTATGCATATTTCGACTTTTAGACGTTTGATGTTTTTCTGGCAAACTCATTTTAGCTAAAATACTTAGATTTTCACACTTTTAAATAAATTTCTACTGCAATTAAATTTATGGAAAAGTAAGCAAATTTATGATTTTCTTTAGGAACTTACTATAGTATATTTTATCTAAAATAGTTTTCAAAAATCTTGAAAATGCTAATCTCAAATGCAATAAAATAAGTTTTATAGCATTTTAATATTTATAATTATTTACTATTTTAAAAATCCATTAAAATCTATAAAATCAATATTTATAGAATATTTCTATTATTTCAAAAATCATGAAACATTAAAGCTCAGAGAATCGATTTTATTGCATATTTCGACGTTAAGTTTGATCTTTTCAACCATTTAGTAAATAAATTTTACACTTTAAAGAATTTCACTGATTAAATTTTGGAAAATAAATTTATGATTTCTTGAACTATATGGTATATTTATCTAAAATAGTTTTCAGAAAACCTGAAATGCT
Source organism: Cherax destructor (assembly GCA_009830355.1). NCBI lineage: Eukaryota > Metazoa > Arthropoda > Malacostraca > Decapoda > Parastacidae > Cherax > Cherax destructor. Next base: position 29,412 of record WNWK01018469.1, read on the forward strand.
TACGTCAAATGAATAAAATAAGTTTTAATTTATATTATAATATTTACATTTTTAAAAATCCCATTAAATCTATAAATCATATTTTATAAATATTTCATATATTTTCAATAATGAACATTAAATCGAAATTTAATCATTATTATATTTCACGTTTAAGGGTTTGAGTGCTTTCTAACCATTTACTAAATTAATTTCACTTAATAAATTTCAATTAATTTATGAAAAGTAAATTATGATTCTTTTGACTATAGGTATATTATCAAAATAAAAAAAATAGTTTTTCAGAAAATCCTTGAAAATGCCTTGAATCGTCAAAAATGCAATAAAATAAGTTTTATACATTTTTGAATATTTATAAATTATTTACATATTTTTAAAAAATCCCATTAAAAATCTATAAAAATAATATTTTTATAGAATATTTCATATTATTTTCAAAATACATGAAACATTAAAAAGCTCAGAAAAATGTGCTAAAATCGTATTTTATTGCATATTTCGACGTTTTAGAGCGTTTAGTGCTTTCTGACAAAACTCATTTTTCAGCTAAAATACTAATTTTCACACTTTTAAATAGAATTTCTACTGCAATTAAATTATGGGAAAAGTAAGCAAAATTTATGATTTTCTTTTAGGAAGCTTACTCATAGGTATATTTTATCTAAAAATAGTTTTTCAGAAAATCCTTGAAAATGCCTTAATCTCAAAAATGCAATAAAATAACGTTTTATAGCATTTTTGAATATTTATAATTATTTACATATTTTTAAAAAATCCCATTATAAAATCCTATAAAAATCAATATTTTATAATAATATTTATAATTTATTTTCGAAAAATTACATGAAACATTAAAAAGCTCCAAGAAAATATAAAATCAAAATTTATATTTATTGCATATTTCGACGTTTTAGAAGGTTGATGCTTTCTGAAAACCATTTTAGCTAAAATACTTACATTTTCACACTTTTAATAGAAGTTTCTGCAATTAAATTTATGGGAAAAGTAAGCAAAATTTTATGATTTTCTTTTAGGAACTTACTATAGGTATATTTTATCTAGAAAATAGTTTCAGAAAATCTTAAAATTCTTTGAATCTCAAAAATGAATAAATCGTTTTAACATTTAATTTTAAATTATTTACATATTTTTAAAATCCATTAAAAATCATAAAATCAATATTTTTATAGAATATTTCATATTATTTTCGAAAAATACATGAAACATTAAAAAGCTCAGAAAAATGTGGTAAAATCGTATTTTATTGCATATTTCGACGTTTTAATGTTTGAGCTTTTCTGAAAACTCATTTTTCAGCTAAAATACTAATTTTCACACTTTTAAATAGAATTTCACTGCAATTGAAATTTGGAAAATAAGCAAATTTTATGATTTTCTTTTAGGAAGCTTACTCATTAGGTATATTTTATCTAAAAAATAGTTTTCAGAAAATCTGAAAATGCCTTAAATCGTTAAATAAATGCAATAAAATATTTTATAGCATTTTTTAATATTTATAATTTTTAATATTTTAAAAATCCCATTAAAAATCTATAAAATCAATATTTTTATAGAATATTTCAATATTATTTTCGAAAAATACAGAACATTAAAAAGCTCAGAAAATATAAAATCGAATTTTATGCATATTTCGACTTTTAACGGTTTGATGCTTTCTACAAAACTCATTTTAGCTAAAATACTTAATTTTCACACTTTTAAATAGAATTTCACTGCAATTGAAATTTATGTGAAATTAAGCAAAATTTTATGATTTTCTTTAGGAAGCTTACTCATAGGTATATTTTATCTAAAAATAATTTTCAGAAAATGCCTTAAATCTTTAGAACAGTCAAAATGTATATTTAAAATATGTTTTAAAAGCATTTTGAAATTTATAAATTATTTACATATTTTAAAATCCCATAAAAATCTATAAAATCAATATTTTATAGAATATTTCATATTATTTTCGAAATAATGAAACATTAAAAAGCTAGAAAAATCAATTATTTTATTGCATATTTCGACGTTTTAGAAACGTTTAATGCTTTTCTGAAAACATTTTAGCTAAAATACTTAATTTTCACACTTTTAAATAGAATTTTACTGCAATTAAATTTATGGGAAAATAAGCAAAATTTATATAGATTTTCTTTTAGGAAGCTTCTATAGTATATTTTATCTAAAAAATAGTTTTGTCAAAAATCCTGAAAATGTCTTGAATCTCAAATGCAATAAAATATTATACATTTTTAATATTTATATTATTTACATATTTTTAAAATCATTAAATCTATAAATCAAGATATTATTATTGAAATAAATAACAGAGAATCGATTATGCATATTTCGACTTAAGTTTGATGCTTTTCAAACTCATTTTACTAAATTAATTCACACTTTAAATAAATTCTGCAATTAAATTTATGAATCAAATTTTGATTTTCTTGAAGCTTACTCTATATTTATCTAAATAGTTTCAAATCTGAAAATGCTAACAAATGCAAAATATTAAGATTTAATATTTTAAATCATTAAATTATAAATTTTAAAAATTCTATTTTCAAATCATGAAATTAAGCTCAGAAAGCATTTTATGCATATTCACGTTTAAGGGTTGATGTTTTCTAAACCTTTAGCTAAAATCTTAATTTACACTTTAATAATTTTCTGCAATTAATTTATGGAAAAAAGCAAAATTATGATTTTCTTGAGCTTATAGTATATTATCAAATATTTCAAAACTAATCTATCAAATGCAAAAATAGTTAAATTTGATATAAAATTATACATATTTAAACCCATTAAAATCTATAAAAATCAATATTTTTATAGAATTTTCATATTATTTTCGAAATCTGAAACTTAAAGTCAGAATATCATTGCATATTTGCGTTAAGGTTATTGCAACATTTAGCTAAAATACTTTTCAACTTAAAATTCCTAAATTTTGAATAACAAATTTATGATTTTCTAGGAAGCACTCTAGGTATATTTTATCTAAAAAATAGTTTTCAGAAAATCCTGAAAATGCCTTGAATCGTCAAAAATGCAATAAAATAACGTTTTATAGCATTTTTGAATATTTATAATTATTTACATATTTTTAAAAATCCCATTAAAAATCTATAAAAATCAATATTTTTATAGAATATTTCATATTATTTTCGAAAATCATGAAACATTAAAAGCTCAGAAAAATGCATATTTTATTGCATATTTCGACGTTTTAGAGCGGTTTGATGCTTTTCTGCAAAACTCATTTTTTAGCTAAAATACTTAGATTTTCACACTTTTAAATAGAATTTCTACTGCAATTGAAATTTATGGAAAAGTAAGCAAAATTTTATGATTTTCTTTTAGGAAGCTTACTCATAGGTATATTTTATCTAAAAAAATAGTTTTTCAGAAAATCCTTGAAAATGCCTTGAATCGTCAAAAATGCAATAAATCAAGTTTTATAGCATTTTTGAATATTTATAATTATTTACATATTTTAAAAATCCCATTAAAAATCTATAAAAATCAATATTTTTATAGAATATTTCATATTATTTTCGAAAAATACATGAAACATTAAAAGCTCAGAAAATGGTAAATCGATTTTATTGCATATTTCGACGTTTTAGACGGTTTGAGTGCTTTTCTGCAAAACTCATTTTAGCTAAAATACAATTTTCCACTTTTAAATAAATTTCTACTGCAATTGAAATTTATGGGAAAAGTAAGCAAAATTTTATGATTTCTTTTAGGAAAGCTTACTCATAGGTATATTTTATCTAAAAATAGTTTTCAGAAAATCCTTGAAAATGCCTTAATCTCAAAAATGCAATAAAATAAGTTTTATAGCATTTTCTTGAATCTCAAATGCAATAAATAAGTTTTAAGCATTTAATAAATTCATTTTCAAAATCTATAAAATAATATTTTTATAGAATATTTATATTATTTTCGAAATACTGAAACTTAAAGCTCAGAAATGTAAATCGTATTTTATTGCATATTCGACGTTAGAGGGTTTAGTCTTTCTGGCAAAACCATTTTTAGCTAAAATACTACATTTTCACACTTTTAAATAGAATTTCTACTGCAATTAAATTTATGGAAAAAAGCAAAATTTTATGATTTTCATAGGTATATTTATCTAAAATAGTTTTCGAAAATCTTGAAAATATGAATTTCAAAATCAATAAATAAGTTTATAGCAAATCGTATTTTATTGCATATTTCGACGTTTTAGAGCGGTTTGATGCTTTTCTGCAAAACTCATTTAGCTAAATCTTAATTTTCACACTTTTAAATAGAATTTCACTGAATTAAATTTATGAAAAGTAAGCAAAATTTTATATTTTCTTGGTTACTCTAGGTATATTTTATCTAAAATAGTTGAAAATCCTTAAATCCTTGAATCGTCAAAATGCAATAAATAACGTTATAGCTTTAATATTTATAATTATTTACATATTTTAAAATCATTAAAAATCTTAAAATCAATATTTTATAGAAATTCTATATTTTCGAAAATCATGAAACATTAAAAGCTCAGAAATTAAATCGTATTTATGCATATTTGACGTTTAAGCGGTTTATGCTTCTGAAACTCATTTTAGCTAAAATACTTAATTTTCACACTTTAAATAGAATTTACTGCAATTGAATTTATGGGAAAAGTAAGAAAATTTTATGATTTTCTTAGGAAGCTTACCATAGGTATATTTTATCAAAATAGTTTTCAAAATCTTGAAAATTTGAATCGTCAAATGCAATAAAATAAGTTTTTATTAATATTATAAATTATTTACATATTTAAAAATCATAAAATATAAAATCAATATTTTTAAGAATTTTCATATTATTTCGAAAATCTGAAACTTAAGCTCAGAGTGAAATCGATTTTATGATATTTCATTAAGTTTATGCTTTTGAACCATTTGCTAAAATACTTATTTTCACACTTTAAATAAATTTCTGCAATTAATTAGAAAAGTAAGCAAAATTTATGATTTCTTTAGAAGCTTATATAGGTATATTTTATCTAAAATAGTTTTCAAAAATCTTGAAAATCCTTAATCGTCAAAAATAATAAATAAGTTTATACAATTAATAAAAAATCCCTTAAATCTATAAAAATCAATATTTTAAGAATATTTCTATATTTTCAAATCATAAACAAAGCTCAGAAAATCGTTTGTATTCGACGTTTAGGGTTTGTCTTTCTAAACTTTTGTAATTTTCACTTTTAAATAAATTTCCTGCATAAATTTATGAAAATACAATTATGATTTCACATATTTTATCTAAATAGTTTTTAAATCTGAAATCTTATTCAAACAATAAAATAGTTTATAGCATTTAATATTAATTATTAATTAAAATCTAAAATAAAATCAATATTTTATAGAATATTTCATATTTTTCGAAAAAACTGAAACATTAAAATCAAAGAATCGTATTTTTGTTTTGACGTTAGAGGTTTGTGCTTTGCAAACCTTTAGCTAAATACTTACATTTTCACCTTAATAAATTTCTGCAATTGAAATATGGAAAATCAAAATTTATGATTTTCAGGATATTTTCAAATAGTTTCAGAAAATTGAAAATCCTACCTCAAAAAATGTTTTCATTTATATTATAAATTATTTATATTTAAAAATCATAAATCTATAATCAATATTTTATAGAATATTTATATTATTTTCGAAATCATGAACATTAAACTCAGAAAGTATTTTCGACGTTGACGGTTGATTTTCTGAAACTCTTTTTGAAAATTTTTCACTTAAAAAATTTCTGCAATTGTTATGAAAAGTAGAAATTATGATTTTGAATCTCATGTATATTTATCAAAATCAGAAAATCCTTGAAAATGCCTTGAATCGTCAAAAATGCAATAAAATAACGTTTTATAGCTTTTTGAATATTTATAAATTATTTACATATTTTTAAAAAAACCCATTAAAAATCTATAAAAATCAATATTTTTATAGAATATTATCATATTATTTTCGAAAAATACATGAAACATTAAAAGCTCAGAAAATGTGCTAAAATCGTATTTTATTGCATATTTCGACGTTTTAGAGGGTAAATCAATATTTTATAGAATATTTCATATTATTTTCAAATACATGAAACATTAAAGCTAAAATGTGTAAAATTATTTATTGCATATTTGACGTTTTAAGCGGTTTGAGTGCTTTCAAAACATTTTAGCTAAATACTTAATTTCACATTTTAAATAGAATTTCCTGCAATTGAAATTTATGGGAAAAGTAAGCAATTTATGTTTTCTTAGAAGCTTACTTATTTTATCTAAAATAGTTTCAAAAATCCTTGAAAATGCTTAAATCGTCAATAAAATATAGATTTAATATTTATTAATTATTTATATTTAAAATCCCATTAAAATCTATAAAAATCAATATTTATGAATATTTCATATTATTTTCGAAAATCATGAAAATTAAAAAGCTCAAAAATGTGTAAATCGTATTTTATTGCATATTTCGACGTTTAGAGCGGTTTGAGTCTTTTCTGGCAAAACTCATTTTAGCTAAAATCTTACATTTTCACATTTTAAATAGAATTACTGCAATTAAATTTATGGGAAAAGTAAGCAAATTTATGATTTTCTTAGAAGCTTACTTAGTATATTTTATCTAAATAGTTTTCAAAATCCTTGAAAATCCTTAATCTCAAAGCAATAAAATAAGTTTTATAGCATTTTAATATTATAATTATTTATATTTTAAAATCCCATTAAAATCTATAAAAATCAATATTTTATAGAATATTTCATATTATTTAAAATCATGAAACATTAAAGCTCGAAAAATCATTTATTATATTTCGACGTTTTAGAGCGTTTGAGTTTTCTGCAAAACTCATTTAGCTAAAATCTTAATTTTCCCTTTAAATAGAATTTACTGCAATTGAAATTTATGGGAAAAGTAAGCAAATTTTATGATTTTCTTAAAGTATAGGTATATTTTATCTAAAATAGTTTTCTGAATTATCAATGAATAATAGTTTTATAGCATTTGAATATTTATAAATTATTTACATATTTTAAAATCATTAAAATCTATAAAATCAATATTTTATAAATTATATTATTTGAAAATCATGAACATTAAAGTCAAATCATTTTATGCATATTTCGACGTTTTAGAGCGGTTTGATCAAACTCATTTTAGCTAAAATACTTAATTTTCACACTTTAAATAGAATTTCTACTGCAAATATGAAGTAAGCAATTATGATTTTCTAAAGTATAGATATTTATTAAAATGTTTAAATCTTAAATGCTATCAAATGAATAAAATAAGTTTTATAGCATTTTAATATTTATAAATTATTTACATATTTTTAAAAATCCATTAAAATCTATAAAATCAATATTTTTATAGAATATTATATTATTTTCGAAAATCATGAAACATTAAAAAGTTAAATCGATTTTATTGCATATTTCGACGTTTTAAGCGGTTTGAGTGCTTTTCGCAAAACTCATTTTTAGCTAAAATACTTAATTTTCACACTTTAAATAGAATTTCACTGCAATTAAATTTATGGAAAAGTAGAAATTTATGATTTTCTTTAGAAGCTTACTAGATATTTTATCTAAAAAGTTTTTCAAAAACTTGAAATGCTTAATCGTCAAATGAAAATATTATACATTTTAATATTTATAATTATTACATATTTTTAAAAATCCCATTAAAAATCTATAAAATCAATATTTTATAGAATTTTCTATATTTTCGAAAATCATGAAACATTAAAAGCTCAAAGTAAAATGTATTTATTGCATATTTCGACGTTTAGAGCGGTTTGAGTGCTTTTCTGGCAAACTCATTTTTAGCTAAAATACTTAATTTTCAACTTTAAATAGAATTTCTACTGCAATTGAAATTTATGGAAAAGTAAGCAAAATTTTATGATTTTCTTTAGGAAGCTTACTCAGTATATTTTATCTAAAAATAGTTTTCAAAAACGAAAATGCCTTAAATCGTCAAAATGAAATCAATTTTATAGCATTTTAATATTTATAATTATTTATATTTTTAAATCCCATTAAATCTATAAAATCAATATTTTTATGAATATTTCATATTATTTCGAAATACATGAAACATTAAAGCTGAAAATGTGCTAAAATCGATTTTATTGATATTTCGACGTTTTAGAGGTTTGAGTGCTTTTCTGGCAAAACTCATTTTAGCTAAAATACTTAATTTTCACACTTTTAAATAGAATTTCTACTGCAATTGAAATTTATGGGAAAAGTAAGCAAAATTTTATGATTTTTTTAGGAAGCTTACTCATAGGTATATTTTATCAAAAAATAGTTTTTCAAAAATTGAAAATGTCTTAATCGTCAAAAATGCAATAAAATACGTTTTATAGCATTTTTGAATATTATTAATTATTTACATATTTTTAAAAATCCCATTAAAATCTATAAAAATCAATATTTTTATAGAATATTTCATATTATTTTCGAAAAATACATGAAACATTAAAAGCTCAGAAAATGTTAAAATCGTATTTTATTGCATATTTCGACGTTTTAGAGCGGTTTGAGTGCTTTTCTGGCAAAACTCATTTTCAGCTAAAATACTTAGATTTTCACACTTTAAATAGAATTCTACTGCAATTGAAATTTATGGGAAAAGTAAGCAAAATTTATGATTTCTTTAGAAGCTACTATAGATATTTTATCTAAAAATAGTTTTCAGAAAACTTGAAAATGCCTGAATCGTCAAAATGCAATAAAATAAGTTTTATAGCATTTTGAATATTTATAATTATTTACATATTTTTAAAAATCCCATTAAAAATCTATAAAATCAATATTTTTATAGAATATTTCATATTATTTTCGAAAATACATGAAACATTAAAAGCTCAGAAAATGGCTAAAATGTATTATTGCATATTTCGACGTTTTAGAGCGGTTTGAGTGCTTTTCTGGCAAAACTCATTTTTAGCTAAAATACTTAGATTTTCACACTTTTAAATAGAATTTCTACTGCAATTGAAATTTATGGGAAAAGTAAGCAAAATTTTATGATTTTCTTTTAGGAAGCTTACTCATAGGTATATTTTATCTAAAAAATAGTTTTTCAGAAAATCCTTGAAAATGCTCTTAAACGTCAAAAAATAATAGTTTTAACATTTAAATATAATTTTACATATTTATCCATAAATTATAAATTAATATTTTATAGAATTATTTCATATATTTTCGAAAATCAGAACTATTAAAAATCTAAAAATCAATATTTTTATATGAATATTTCATATTATTTTCAAAACTATATTAAACTATTAAAAGATTTCTCGAAAAATTGCTAAAACGTATTTTATTGTATATTTCGACGTTTTAGAGCGTTTGATGCTTTTCTACAAAACTCATTTTTCAGCTAAAATACTTAAAATTTTCACCAATCTTTAAATAGAATTTCTACTGCATTTAAATTTATGAAAATAAGCAAAATTTTATGATTTCTTTAGAAGTTATTATAGATATATATTTAAAAAATATTTTCAGAAAATCTTAAAATGTTTTGAATTCAAAGCATATAATAACGTTTATAGCTTTTTGAATATTTATAAATTATTTACATATTTTTAAAAAATCCCATTAAAAATCTATAAAATCTATGATTTTTATAGAATATTTCATATTATTTTCGAAAAATACATGAAACATTAAAAGCTTAGAAATGTCTAAAATCGATTTTATTTGCATATTTGACGTTTTAGAGCGTTTGATGCTTTTTAAAAACTCATTTTAGCTAAAATATAAATTTTCACACTTTTAAATAGAATTTCTACTGTCAATTGAAATTTATGGAAAAGTAAGAATATTTTATGATTTTCTTTAGAAGCTTTATAGTAGGTATATTTTATCTAAAAATAGTTTTTCAGAAAATCTTGAAAATGTCTTAACTGTCAAAAAATGAATAAATAAGTTTTATAGCATTTTTGAATATTTATAATTATTTACATATTTTTAAAAATCCCATTAAAAATCTATAAAATCAATATTTTTATAGAATATTTCATATTATTTTCGAAAATACATGAAACATTAAAAAGCTCAGAAAATGTGCTAAAATCGTATTTTATTGCATATTTCGACGTTTTGAGCGGTTTGAGTGCTTTTCTGCAAAACTCATTTTAGCTAAAATACTTACATTTTCACACTTTTAAATAGAATTTCACTGCAATTGAAATTTATGGGAAAAGTAAGCAAATTTTATGATTTTCTTTTAAGACTTCATAGGTATATTTTATCTAAAAATAGTTTTCAAAAATCCTTGAAAATGCTTAATCGTCAAAATGCAATAAAATAACGTTTTATAGCATTTTGAATATTTATAATTATTTTATATTTTAAAAATCCTTAAAATCTATAAAATCAATTTTTATAAATATTTCATTATTTTCGAAAAATACATGAAACATTATCAA